>JAQGCA010003746.1:0-11294 GCA_034698945.1 Protaphorura quadriocellata
CAAGACCTTCGCGATACAAATAGAACGAACCCGAACAACCGAACCACAATCATCGAACAGCGAACAAGGTTCAGACAGTGTGCAAGTACCCGATCGGACGACCTTGGATTTTAGATGTAATAACATGAATATGCACTTATATATTGTTACTTAACTTCAAGAATGAATGAAATCCGATCCTCGGAAATTCAAGTTGCTTGAAACGGAATAAAACACCTATTGCTAAATTCAGCTGTGACCGAATTAACTGACTACTCAATAAGAGAACTCCCAAAATAAGTCAAATGAATTTAGTCGGTTTCTTATTGTAACCACGTTTAACCAAAATGACTGTACACAAAATGTCCGCTCACTATGCCTTGTGTATTGAACGAACTGGATTTTGCAAGTGAATAGAACTGAAGAGGGAGGAAAGTACGGCGGAGCGGTGACAGTTTCTTACGTGTCCGTCCTAGGCATATCCATTTCCCCCTCAACGCCATAAATTATCATGAGGTGGCACTAGTTGCCAGATGTTTAGATTTCGGACATAATACCGAATAACAATAAGAAAAGAAATGTTAGCTAAACTAACACTTATGTTCACGAACAAATATGTAAAATTGTTGCCTGGCATACCTACGAAAATTTCCTAGACCGCCCCTCCGCAATAGCTTTACATAGACACAACTAGCTACAAATTAAATTTAGAAACTTCTCCCGATATTCAACGGAGGCAATGCACAATACGCAGAGCCGAAGCTAGGAATGGGCGAGTGCGGGCATCCGCCCAAGGGCGCGAACTGATGGGGGCGGAAAAAATTGAAAAAATTAAATAAAAGATTTATCTTGAAAGCGAAAGTGATAGTTGCGTAGAGTTTCATTTGCAAGTCAGAAGGCAACGTTATACTCACAGAGTACTAGTTCCGAATGTTGACCACCATTGTTGCTCGTTTCTTCTTCTTGTATTTGTGTGTTTTCTGGTAAATTATTATTCAATTAAATTATTTGTTTTTCACAGAAATAGCTAGTATAATTCAAACACTAAATAAGGAGTGAAAAGTAAATTACATTACAAAAATAGGAATAAAAACTCTGCTTGAAATACATTTTTATAAGGGGCGATTTTTTTCGTATGCACAAGGACGCAAAAATCCTAGCTTCGGCTCTGACAATACGCGAGACAATGCCTTCCCCTGTTACCAAATGGCGAAATTGATTTATAAGTGATGTTCAGAACTTACGCTGACACTATATCTATTCGATGGGCAACAATAATTCACATCGTGCGGCAAGTCAAGGCTTTCCTGCCTTAGCGCGTTAGTTTTAAGGCTAGTCTAACCAACCTTACTTCAAAATTGACAGGACTTTTGCATTTCAGTAAATTGGTCTAGTTATCCTTAGTTGTGTAGACATTGTTAAATAAAGTGTTCACGAGACTCTACTCCGCACTGGAGTCCCCAGACAAAGTCTGGATAAATATCCCCAACCATCCTGATCAGTGGCAATGGCGCAGGCCTGGTACCAGGCATTGGTGGCGTGATCACTCCGCGTTTTTGGGGTGTCACCCCAACCCCAAACCTTTCCCTCCATCTGAAAACATCAATGACTGTCAATAATTATTCGAAACCCTGCCAAGCACACTCATTTTAATATTCAATTAAGACAAAATTATATGGATGTATTTGTCTGTACTGTTGGCAGTAACCTCATTGCTATGTTATTTTGCAAAGGTTTCTGCCCTTGCTGGTAAAGTTAAACGAGTCTCGACAATACTCTCTTCCGCCAACTCAATACAATTATTACCAAATCAATAAAATCAAAGATTTATTAAAAAATGTATCATATCGAGCTCTCATTGTTAAAACTACGTACGAAAATTATGATAATTAGTCATTGAATTGTGTATTTACTTTACTCCTTGGTCAAATGTTAATGTCTGTGTGGGTTACGGCCGAATTAATGTCCGTATGTGTTACGTCCGAATTGGACAATGAACTCCTATTGCTTGATTGGTCAGATGCAATAAAATATGGTGTACCAAGAATGTAGTAGGATTGGCAAAAATTTGAATTCAATAAAATATAAGTAAATATTTAAAAATTAAATAAATAAATTAAAATAATGAAAACCTGTTTTATTTATATGAATAAATATTTGTTACTGCTTCTTTCTACACCGAAATAACTCTTTCAGAGCCGTCCTAAAATTAACAGAATTAGACGCATAGATGAATGGATTCAAGCAACTATTAAAATACCCAAACCAAATGAAAATATTGTGCAAATCTTCTCTCGCTTCAAAATTAAATTTCATTGCTGTGATTAGCAATACAATGACATAAGGAATCCAACAAAACATAAAAGTTCCAACAACTATCGTCAACATTTTAGTCACTTTCTTCTCACGCGTCAATTCAGATTTTTTTACAATTGTTATTGAGTCCAAGGTTTGTCCACCGACATGGATTCTTAGTGTTGAGGCTGTTGAGCCGCCATTTTCATTTTGTGTGACACTAATCCCACCGCCATTTTGGATCATTCTCTCACGTTCAAGCAATGTCTTATAAATCCGCCAATAGAGAATGAGAATGACGAGTATTGGTAGTAAAAACCACATAGCCAAGAACCAAGCTACAAGTGGTTCTACATTATGGCTTTGATTGCAGAACGCTCTTACTTCATTCCAGTTCCAATTTATAAATCTTGGGGCTGCTGTCATTAGAAATGAAATAAACCAAACTGAAACCAACAAGCAAATGTTAAACTTTGCGGACGTTGTCTTCGCATGCGTCAGAGGGCGTGTCACACCCAAATATCGATCCACTGCAATGGCCGACACAGATAAAATGGACGCCGAACAGCAAAGAAGTGTTATCTCATCAGAAATCACACATGCTGTCTTATCAAAATCTTCATCCTCAATCAATAAAATGACGGAGTTCTTTGGGATAATGGCCAATCCGACCAATAAGTCCGCTACGGCCAGATTCACAATGAAGAAACTTGGGACAAATTGCCTGACTCCTTTTGAACGGATTACAGCCAAAATCACTAGAAGATTCCCGGAGACAGTGGCAAATGCGAATAGAATTATGGTGAAGGATGCCAATACGTTCCAAACTGTCCATTGCGTCTTTTGATCGCCTTCGGGTGATGCCGTCACCGTAGTCAGTGCTGAGATTGTACTGAGAATTAAATTTGAGTTATTCATTATGACTGTCGCTGGTGAGGAACTGATTGTGAGTTTGACAATTTCGGCAGACAAATTAATATTATACTTCATACCAAAATGTAAAAGATTGCCACACTTTGTGATTGTGATGACGAATTATTTATTATCAGGAAAATGCCTTCAGATTGCCCATGTGTTACAAGAGTTGTTAATTAACGCTTAATGAGTCAATGTAGTTACACAAATCGATTTATTTTACACAATGTGGGGGCGCCTTGGCATTCCATCATTCCCATTAAAATTTTTGTCATACATTTTGCAAATTTTACATTTGTAATTTGTAATTTATTCATCACAACATCCAATACAGGACTGGGCATTACAATTAATTAATTTAAGACTAAAAATCTCTGAATTAGAATGAGCCCGGAGTCTTTACTTCAAAAGTATAAGGTTGAATTCGTCGTTATTTCGGTGTGTTGAAGCACATTGACTTCCTGAAAAACTTTTGTTAACGTCATACCCAGAAATGCATGACTCTGTCTGAGATAAAAATTATATGAACACTTTGTGACGTCAGTATTATGTCTCTGACTCATATATCTAACCTCACAAAGTGCATTTGGCCATCATATTTCCAACGGCCAAACGGTCAGACTTTTCGTAGAAGAGCTTTCACAAAAGTTGTTTAGGAGGTCAGCTGCTGAAACAATATAAAAATTGCAGCTGTATATAGGGATTATTTTCTACTTGTCATATTTAGATTTAGATTTTAGCATAATTGGGAAAGAATGGTGGGTAAAAATCTTGATCAAATATCCACTACATCAATTCCATAGAGTTCTTTAAGCTGAGGTTAAGAAAGCAGTGGGTACAAACCATATGAAAAAATGTACGCCGTTGGAAATCGCTCAACTATTATTATGTTGTCGGCACTGTCATCCTGAACTTTTGCGAAGGTCCTACCCCCAAAAGTCTACCCGTTTGGCCGCTAGAAATACACTTTTTAATATGTAAAGTGAAAGCGAGTGAAAGCAGAAGCGATAGTCGCCGCACAGCGTAGCACATACTAACCAGTGCATTTTTATCGGCCACACGGTTAGACTTTTGGGTGTAGGACCTTCACAAAAGTTGTTCAGGATGACAATGCCGACAACTTAAAAAAACGGAGCGATTTCCAACGGCGTAAGGCGCTCGTTTCATAAGGTTTGTGCCCCATCCTTTTCTAGCTAAACATTCTAACTCACTCCCAATTATACTAACCGGGTAAATATTATGAGAACCGGGTGACACACAAATATATTATGAAGTATAAACACAATATTCCAGAATAATTTTATTGTCGTGAACTGATAATTATATCAGAAAGCTGACTCTTCTCTACAATAGAGACCCCATCGACTAACGTAATTAAACAAAGATTTCAGAGTTTCAAATAAAGTGGCAATGTGTACTCCCAAACACCCAATTACATTACTTGGCAAACACTTACGAGGGAACTACGCAACCTAACCTATCAGAAACTGATTTGGTCGCATAAGTTCATAGCTAACTATGCCGAAGTGTTTTTGGCATAGTGGCTACCGTTATAGTCACAAAACATTTAAACAAGGCTTTTGAAATAAGTGCGCATATTCAAATTTATTCATTTCAACGCTTCAACGATTTTCTGAAAAGTATGAATCTTTTCTATTCTTGAAGAAATTCTTGGTCTTGAGATCGGATTTTGAAGAAAGTTAGACGGTATATTACGCAGAGAATGGCACAGATCCCAGGAACTAAATATACCGATAAGCAAGGAGGCTTCCTGCTTAAATCTTGAGAACCGAGTTGAAACTCTTTGCACTTTTTTTTAAAATTTTGTTAATTCTTTTTACCGTAACAGTGGCCGTCGAACAAAAATACTTCGCCAAAATAAGCAAGTAACTACATAATATGAATTTTTGTGGCCGTATCGGTCTTTACAGGTTGGGTAGTTACCTCGTTACGTAAAGCGGGCACGCGCAAAATAAGCAATAATAAGTAAATAGCAGTTTTTTCGTTTACGGCATACAGATGTTGTCAATTTAGTTACGACTTAAAATGATAAACAAACATACAGTCGTGACAAGCATGAAATTTTCTTTCGACCATTTTCAGATTCGACGATGCGATTATTCTTGAATTGTAGAACTGGGCCGATCACCATTTAAGCAAATTCGACAGCAAAAATTGCGACACTTCTTGAGACATACCAGACTCGAATTAATATCACCAAGGTAACATTCGATACTGCAGTTTTACAAACTATGGCGGCCATATTTAATTATTTAAACTGCATTATTCTGACATCTGTCGTCGTTGCTGTAAGCGCCGATACAAAAATCAATATATTGTTTCCGATAGTTTCATCAAACTGTACAATTCAACTCTTTCTAAACACCGAGTCGGCATCGACGGAAACCGAGAACTCTTTGATGGATTTAGTCAATACCGGCAATTATAATCCACTTGTGATATTTAGCTCAACAAACGTCAGCTTTCGAAGCTCCATGACCACTACCCGTTCAAATCCATGCCTCAGTTCAATCTACACTTACTCCGAAAACTTGAATTTGAGTGAAATCGTGCACCAATCAAAATTTGAAGCCTCGAGTTCTACATATTATTTTATTGTGCCTTCAACCATGTTGTCCATATTTTGGTCACATTGGACATCTACTGATTTAAAGTCTTTCACACACAAAGTAGTTATCATCCAGTACTCTAATAATTCTTCGTCCTGGACGCTCTTCTGTCATTTGTGTACGGCTCCTCCAATTTTTACTCCAGGTTTTGGTTCTTCGAATCCGGATGAACTAACTTTGATGGATAAACGCTTGAACAATCAAGGTTACGGGAAATCACTGTATCACTATAACGAAAGTAGTCCAGAACATACAACAGAATATTACAGGTGGGTAGTATGAGCTTACCTAATATTAGTAAGTAATGGTTGTCCAGACTTGGGTCAATTACTTTTAAAATGTAATTAATTACAAATTACAGCTTACATTTGAAAGTATTTGAATTTCAATTACAAATTACAGTCTAATTTTGAAAGTATTTCAATTACAGTTACAAATTATATGCAAAATTATCGATGTAATTAATTACAATCACAATTAAGTAATTGTAATTGACAGTGCAATTACAATTATAAACTACAATTCAAATTATTTTCTCGCAATAATGATTTTATGTGTGCTAATATCATAGTTACATCTTTGTATTTGATGGTCAAAATTTTAAGTAATTGTAAAAGTAATTGAGAAAAATATAAATTCAGTTACAAATTACAATTACAATTACACACAATTTCTAAAGTATTCAATTACAATTACAATTTACAGCCGGGATTCTGAAAGTAATTAATTACAATTACAATTACGTAATTGTAATTGTATTTTGTAATTGAGATTACAATTGCCAATGTATTTGACCCAAATCTGGCGTTGTCAAGTTATTTTTTTTAATACAGGAGTTTAGAAAACAGTGCATGGACAAAGGAAGCTGGAGCTTGGAAAAAAGCCCAAACGATTCTAACAATTTATGGGATTTTATCATCACAAATGAATTTCACATTCGATGATTGGGAAACTGCTTCCGGTCCACGATTACGTACTTGTATGCAATGTTTAAGCCCGAATCCGACGGTAACACCAGTCCCTGTAAGCGTCATTTTATTCTTCGTGAATCATGACAGTTGGCTCTACTGTCGAAACAGCGCTGCACTCTTAGAACCAAACATAATATTCCTCCTCAGCTATTTCGACATTTACATTTGGCTCAGTCTGACGGTCGCAACAGTTCTCCTCGTCCTATTCAATTACAAACATCCATGGTTAGGTTTCGGATTAATTTGGGCATTTTTGGCTCAACCACTAGGCCGGAATCCTGGGAAAATCATTTTACCCCTTTGTTTAGCGATATTGGTACTTCAGCAATATTATTTATCATATATTACCGGTGATATGTTAGTTCCACTCCCGACAGCACAAATTGATTCGAATAAGCAATTATTACATAATGGATTATTTGCCATAAATCATGATAATACCAAAGAAAATTTTAGTTCAATGATGAGCCGAGAATTCAGTTATGAAATTGACAAATTTAAATTAAGCTTGGGGGAAATTCGGACTAAAAATTGTTCGATTCCAGTTCATGAGAGCTCGGAATGGCATTGTAAAATTAAGGAATTAGATCATACGGCCAGTTTGGCTTATGTCAAATTTTCAAAGTGGTGTTTACAGTATGTCCATTCAAGATTACCGTCTCTGGATTGTAATATGGTGAAGGAGATTTGGAGGACAAGAGTGGTGTACATGTATTTTAAGGATCATTTGGCTGAAGTGGCCAGACTTATGGTCAGTAATTTACAAGCAGTTGGAATCAATGAATTTTGGGAAAATAATTTCATAGATGGATTGAAGAGGGAGAGTGGGAAAGCGACGGCAGTTAGTCTATTAATGGCCGACAAGAGTCCAGAGGTACCGTTGTCAATGGACTCACCTTTGAGGTCATTATTTAAATTGTTTGGTGTTTTGATTCTTGGAAGTATTGCAGTTTTTATTGCCGAAGTTGTCATTGGTAGTTGTAAAGTTAAGCACAAAACTAGCAAGGTCATCAGAATTAAAAAGTGACGCAATACCACTTTCATCTAAGTATGGCGAAAAAACCGTATGGATTAATGCACGTCCTCGCAGTTCTTTCGATTTTTGATATTTTGCCGGCCTTGTGATCCTGAACAACTTTCGTGAAGCTCCTACCCCCAAAGTCTGATAGTTTGGTCGGTATAAATACAGAGTGGAACATACGCGATGGCGTAGAGTCAAAGCGAAAGTGAAAGTCACTATACTGCATCGCACATGCCCACCTGTATATTTTTAGCGGCCAAATGGGTAGAATATTCTGGGTAGGCCCTTCACATAAGTTGTTAAGGAAGCCAAGAGCTACAACATCAAAAATCGAAGGAATACCAACAGCGTACATGTATTCATAAAGTGTATGCGGTGTGCTTTTAATAATGTAGTAATAACAGTGTGGATGTCGAGCGGAAAATGGTTGGTTTTTTCAGGGTAGGACCTTCGCAAAAGTTGTTCAGGATCGCAAGAGCTACAATATATGAAAAATCGACGGAATACCAACGGTGTACATGTATTCATATGGTATGCGGTGTGCTTTTAATAATACTGCGGGATTTGAGCGGAAAATGGTTAGACTTTTCAGGGCAGGACCTTGACAAAAGTTGTTCAGGATCGCGAAAGCTACAAGACATCAAAAATCGAAGGAATACCAACAGCGTACATGTATTCATAAGGTGTATGCGGTGTGCTTTTAATAATGTAGTAATAATAGTGTGGGTTTCGAACGGAAAATGGTTAGACTTTGCAGGGCATGACCTTGACAAAAGTTGTTCAGGAAGCCAAGAGCATCAACATATCAAAATTTGAAGGAATACCAACGGCGTACATGTATTCATAAGATGTATGCGGTGTACTGTTAATAATGTAGTAATAATAATGATAATGATAATGTAATAAATAAACAAATGTAAGCGAAAGATTTGTGTCAAGCACGTGACTTTATTGATGGTAATTTAAAGCATGTCAAGAACATTTGATTTCATTTTTGCATGAATTACTGTATTATTTGCGTCAATTTCTGGAATTGAATTAATAATGAAGGTGTGGAAGGGTTATCCTCATTTGCATGGCAAGACACTCCATGTCTGCTTGTCTGAGTCATCACAATCCACGATGACAAAGGCGTTCATCCCCTTTGGCTCCACGCAAGAGAATCCACCCTTTGAAGTCTTTGATCCGGCCCAATATTTAATCTCACAGTGATGGTACATCCCACCTTTCACTTCTTTGCAAGTCACCAATGGATATCCTTTGCATTTGAAACAAGAGTCTAATAAGAGATCGTGGCCGGACCTAAAATATATAATATATATGAGATTTACCAACACCTTCTCAAGAATCAATCAGTCTTTCAATATTTTGCATATATCGAGGAAGTTCGAAACATTTCAAATATTTTGTATTTTCCCGGGCAACTGAAATTATGTGGATTTATATTGAAATATTGAAAGATATCCCAGATTGCCAAGGTATCTCAAATATTTATAAGGTATATGGCAATAATAAGAGAATGAAACCATAAATAAAGTACTTGAGTAAACAGCTGATGTCATCCTTTACAGGGTGGTGGGTGGCAAACTTCATGTGTTGTTGTACACCGGCCACGGCAACCTTATCACCATCCGTTTGAGTAGTCCACACTTGAGTTGAGCGACCATTGCAGGGCTCAAGGCTCATACCGTTCCTTCCCTGCCAAGTCAAGCATTTTCCAGTCTGCTCGTGTTGAATGGTTGTTTTCATTCGTCCCGAACCCGGTTCGCCACTCCCACTCCCACCGTTTTTATTTGCAAGATATGACCCACTGTCACCCCCCAATGTTGACCCGCAAATGAACGCAAGTACCACTGCAAGTCCTAACATTGCCATCTCTTGTCTGCAAATAATATATTCAAACAACATGACTAAATTAAAGATACCTACTATTAGGGGTACCCTTCCATAGGCGAATTAAAAAATGTATCTCATCCCGCTGCAGGGATGTTAGACCACACCTTGATCAAATTTGGCTAATTTCCCTTAGGGATTGGTTAATTGTTAGTTTGTAGCGGACTATCTCGTCTATGGAAGGTACCCCTAGTAATAGGAAGCCTCTGTGTCAAAAATTTGTTGTATTTAATGAGTGATTAAATTAAATTGTGTAGTTTTGTGTTGACCATACGGTAAGTCAGTTACGATTCTCAGCGACAACACTAATTTCCTTGTCTGACTTTGTCGAAAGCTGATGATACAATGAAAGAACAAATTTCTATTTTTTGAAATGTCTTTCGTCGACAACGATTTCGTCATAATCGAAAATAGAAAGCTACATACGTAGAGAAAAAAGTCGTAAATAATTTAATGATGAAATGAAAATTAATGACTTAATGGAGTGGGTGAGGAATTCGTGGACCTTCTAAAAAACGAAAGTTTGTGCGTCGTCTGTTGAGTCATCAAATGCGATGGAAAATCAAGACAAATGTTTCTTGTCCAGGTTGGCATACTACATACAGGGCGTTCTAAAAGAATGTATCACATTACTCCATTCAGAAATACAAATAATGCGATATTCTTTGTTAAATGTACGTTAACAGATGAAATAAGTAATATGAACAGGCGATGTTGTAATATGCAGTGTGTTTCAAAAGCCTCGGACTACTTTGAATCTTATCGCTGACATAATGTATGCCTCAGTCACTATACAGGGCGTTCACGAAAAAGAGTTGGATTTTTTTGGGCGTAGTAACAAGTATTTATGTTACAGTGAAGATAAAATTAGTTAGAAATAATTAATATACAAACAAATATATTAAATCCAACATTTATTGAAGGTAACACAACATTTCTAATATAAACCCGACAGATTTTAACTTAAACACATAGATTTTTACCTAAACTTGAATATCTGTCATGTATTTGTTCACATTAATTAGTAATCACAGCTTGACTGTAACATAAATTCTTGTTACTACGCGAAAAATAAAATCAAAGAATCAGGCTTTTTTCGTGAACGTACTGTATATTAATTCAACAGTTGATTTCTAGTACATATCAAAATTTGGAACAATAACTTGTGGAAAGTAAAAAAAAACATTGATGATGATCACATTTTGGAGGGCAGGATTTGAAGAAAAAACGTTATCTTTGAACACGAAACAGTATTTTAGCATTTTCCAGCTCGTGCCGTAACATAGATTACTGTTCAAACGGACCCGAGAAGTTGGAATTTAGTCTCACAAGGGAAACACTTCAATTGAAGCTCCTACTCAGACCCGCCATACCATTTTTCATTAGAATTGGGCATAAAATACTTAAAAGATCTATGTGCAAATGAATTATGTTTTCATCAATCTCTGAAAATGTGGTCAAAAAAATTTTGAAGGGGTCAGATGCGATATCCAGGGTTAAAGTGTATACAAAATTTGTGTTTGATGTTTTGTGGAGAGAGGTGCCCAGAAAATTCGCGTACACCACAATGTTTTTTTTTCTAAATTCATA
>JAQGCA010003747.1:0-11290 GCA_034698945.1 Protaphorura quadriocellata
CGTAGAAAAAGTGTGAAAATGCTTCGTCTTCCTACAAAAATAACGAGATATACGATTTGGTCATTGTTTTAAAATATTATAATACCTATAAAAGCCGAAGTGACTCTGTCTGTCTGTGAGTGGGAACAATGGCGTCATCAACGAAAATACGCCAATAATACCTATAAAAGCCGAAATGACTCTGTCTGTCTGTGAGTAGGAACAATGGCGTCATTTACGAAATTACGCCAATAACCATAACGACATACAAACTAGGAATAATTTCCTCACAAAGTCTTTCCCACTACTGCGGGTCCCTCCCCTAGTTTTAAGAGAATCGGATTTTCTAGTGCAAATATAAAAATCTTACCCCGGGGAATAAAACATTGAAAGATAAGGCAAATGCTGCGAGCAGAGACGAAAATGTCAACATCGAAAGTGCAAAATTTTTCAGTACCTGAAAAAAAAACATGCCCGTCATATTATTTCAAAATCCAATGTAACTCATTTGACAACTTCCCTACAAGGTAAGCTTTTACTGTCCTAGTCCAAAAAAAATAAGTACACGGCAATATTTCGGAATTTCAGTACTGTACAACGAATTAATTCGATTCATTTTTTTGGACAGTACAGTACGAGCTGACCTTATGGGAGCGTTTCCAAGTTATTTTGTACTTACATGACCTAGTATTTCGACGTATCTTCCCAGATACGGAAAAGTTCCAAGCTGAGTCAGTAAAAATGCCCAAGAGAAAAAGATCGCCATCTAGAGGGAAAATAATACATTGTTGGGCGTGGTTTGAGGGTCATGGGGTCAAGGGGTCAAAGGGCAGGTTTTAATTATGTATGAACTCACCGCTGCCGCTTGATACTGCCAAGGATCTGGTTTAGTGTTCGGTTCCATTAATACCGGCCCAGTCGTAATTAAAACCATTACAATTAAAATCCAATTAGCAAAATTGAGCTTTGTTTTGAAATAGAGTTTCGGAGCGATGACGATTTTGATGACCTCATTGATGACCATGACCCCCGTCAGAAAAAGTATGAAGAGGACATCAAATGTTATACCAGTCTCTAGGTGGCACCGCTCCTCTTTTGTCACTTTCTCTGGGGTGACTCTGCAAATTGCCGTGCAAAATTTGGTTACATAATTGAAGACTCAACTGTTATCAATATTCGGACCAAACCTGATGTCATATTTGTTCATGGCTTCAATGTCAGCTGGACTTAGCTTAGGGGTGTTCTCTGGTGGTTTTTTGTTGAAGTACTCGCAAGGACAACTGACCAAGTACACTTTGATGATGTAACTCGTGTAAGCAATTAACCAGAACACCTGTAATTAGAAATATCATTGGCAAGGTACCCCTAGTAGTAGATAAAAATTTATTTTAAACTCACGTAGCACGAGAAGAAAAAAATAAAGTATTTTCGAACACGCTTCCATTTTTCATTTAGAAAAGTTGCTGCCAATGGATGAGTCAGAATTTTTTTCTGTGAAGCTTTACTCGAGTCCGGCAATGAAGCAAAGAGTGACATTTCTCGACGATACTTCCCTTTTGACGCTTCCTTTGCCGTTGGATATCCGGCCACTGCCCTAAAATAATAATTTTCGTCAAAAAATTAGAAAGATTTTCCAAAAAAATTGAACATTACCCGAAATCCATTTTGACAACACATTTTTCATTATTTGGATTCAATTTGTCAATTGTGATCCCTCTGTCCATCACAGAAACCATGACTTCTGGTGTTTTCTTGGCCATTTGTGATAAGGAATCTTTTCCTTTAGCGTTTCTGTTTTAATTACATTCAGATTTTGAGTAAAATGGGCTAATTTGCGCCACCCCTTAATTATTTTACCCTTAAGCCACGCCCAAAAATGGCGGACCTATACTTACGTCAGTGTAACATTCGCTCCTAATGAAACGAGCAAATTTGCACATTTAATGTTCTGATGTTCCACCGCTAGATGTAGTGGAGTGTCACCTTTGTGATCCTGGACATTGATATTTGTACCATAAGAGCCGAATAAAAAATATTTCATGCATTCCTCAGAATTGTCCGTACATGGTTCGCAGCTGCAGTCTGAAAATCAACAAAAAAAATACTAAATCAAGTTAATTTGACAACTCTCCTACTTGGGAAGCTGATACTGTCAAAATCCAATCAAAAATGTGAAGGACGTTATTTATTTCAGAATTTGTGTTCCACTCAAAAGGTGGTTCGATATTTTTTTTATTAGGACATCGGACAATATGAGCTCACCTACTACCAAAATCGTTGTCAAGTATATTTACCTATGGCACTGATCCAATGCAAAGCTGTCCGTCCATTTTTATCAATAGAATTCGCATCCGCTCCCTTTTCCAGTAGATATTTAATTTCCTCCGATTCCCCGTGTTTCGCTGCATTGTGTAAACAGTCTTGTTCTGGTCCATCACAGTCACAAACATTCACTTCGGCCACAACACTGGCCTCCGAATTATTATATGTCGAGGTCAATTCGATTGAACATTGGTCTTGACCTTTAGAAAATGCACCACTTCCAGTATCACTTCCTTCACCTTCACCTTGAGCTCTGTCTGTGGCCGTGGCGCCTTGTTTCACTTTCCAACGTCCCATCATTAATTATTTAATTAAATAATCCATCAAAACTTAGCAACAAAAACAAACAAAATCCGAATAAAAACCGAATCGGTGATACCCGGGTTGTTTGTCGTGCTCATAGCACTTCAAAATGAAAAAAAAAGAGTAGTCTTCCGTTTAGACACGCAATATTGATCTATTTTATTTTTTTAGGAAAGTTTCGTACAAATGTCTGTAAAATTATTAAAAAAAAATGCACAAATTATTTGTAGATACGAGGGTTGATCAATAAATTATGTCCACAAAAGCGAAATTAGTAAATAAGAATTAATCTACACTGTATTTTAGTGTGTTTTCTATCATTTATTACGTAAATTAATATGTAAATAATCTTTAAATATGTTTTAACCCTTTGAGTACAACATTATATTTTGGTTTGAGAGGAGATTCGCTTGAGATCACTTTGTAATGTGAAAATGTGGTTTGAGTTGGCAGAGTCACAGTCACGGACACACAGTCTGACTTTTTACTGACTGAATTCTGTGGCACAGTGTGTTGTGTGTTGCAAATAAATGAGAGACGAAAACTGGTAAGTAGTAAGGAAATGGCATGGCATTGGGATATGTTAATGAAATTGAGAAGAAGTGCTATAAAAAAAACTGGTTTAAACCCGAGGCTTAATATTAAAAACATGTTGGCTGACTTTGATGCATCATGAATGATTCACACAACAACATCACAGATTCACAGAAGAAAAGAAGCGCATAATCTAATAATGCTAAAATATGCAGAATTTACAGTGTGGTCCATAAAAAATTGACTTGCACAATAACTCATTCTTAAGTCTTATGTAAATCTGTGACTGAAAATTTTGGAGGTGTTGAATTCCAGCTGCAGGAGCAAAATAAAAACGAACCTTCATCTCTGAATCCAGAACTGAAAGTTGGACAATGGTCATGAACCACCCTGTACATTATAATCTGCTCTGCATAGTGAAAGTCTAGCTTTTTCCGCGTACAATTGTTAGTTTTCACTCGTTGAATAAAATCCAGTGATGAATAATATGAGTGTGTCATAAAATACTTGGAAGTGAGATTGATTCTAATACATCATACGGCGTCATTCATAACAATGAATCAGAGTGCGAAGCGAACTCCGTCTCCGACACACTTGTGCCTTCCTAAGTATTATATGCAAATTTGCATGCCCGAATTTGGTAACTCTACGCATAATATGTGGGTCATGACTTTTCGGTGACCCTGTATTCGGCATGGCTTAAAGTTAGTACTTGGACAAGCAATTATGTTGGACGCTCGGACAGCTTAGTGAGTTATGGTCAACCCTGTAAATAATCCATTTGGTTACATATTGTATGTGGTTGTAAATTATAGCATATTATAAAATTAAAATTATAAATTATACCATAAGTTAACGTAGATTCTAAGATATTATTGTTCAAGATGACTTGACAAATATTTCTTACCACGCAAGTTAATTAATTCAAAACGAAATCAAGTTTTGTAATTTCAATACTAGTGACACTATTCCTATGGGAACTATATTTTAGAAAATCATCCATCCCGTTTTTTGTTTGTGAATTATGAGCTTACCCAGTAGTAAGGTTGTCAATGTATTTAGATCATGTAAGTATATTATTATAAGCAAGCGTGAGTATGATTGCGTGTCCTTGAATTTGACAAAGAAAGTTGACTTGTTTTGTGTGGGTATAATTATGAAAATAATAACGTTGTTATTGCTCCCAATATTGAAACAAAAGTATACATGGTAGTTCATAAACAAGAGATATACTAGGGTGTAACTCAACGATTTGACTCAAACTCTTTTTCTGAAAGATCTTTCCCCCAAACCCTCAAAAATGTCAATTGCTCACTTCAACGCTCAAAATTCGATTTTCAAAAAAATTTTGACAATTTTTAGAAAAATTGCAAAGAGAAATGCTAGAAAGTAATATCAACTTAATATTATAATACAAAGTATGGAATTCTGTGGGAAAGTGCATTCAAATATGCCAAGTTATGAGGTTTTTCATCTTATAATTTATTATTCCACACATTTCAACGGCTTTCCAGAATTTTTCTTTTTCAATTTTTGAAAAAAATTCCATCCTTGTCAGTCTTGGGGGAAAGTTCCATGGGATATCCCATGCTAAAATCTTGAGAACAAGGAGAACTTTTGCTAAAAAATTGCAAACATTTTCTAAAAATCGAGTTTATCGAGTACAATTTGAATAAGAACTCATGGCATATTCCTTGTAGATTGGGATATGTATATATTTTATTTTTATTATTTTATTTTAGTGACTAGTCTGTCCCCGTCGCTTAAAGATCACGCATGTGAAATCGGTCTGACAGTTAATTAAAAATAAATATTTACATAAAGACATTGTTATTATTTTATCCAAAAGACATAACAACTTTTTGTGACCAGTGTTTTTTAAATTGAACAAGATTTCAAAAATAGTGACCTACTCCGATTCCGAATGATCCGACAGAAATTTGTATTTGTAGAATGCAAAAAAACTGCGCACTTTAACATTAGAGCAAAGTTTAACCTTTAACTAACTTCGTTACTTTAATTTTTCCATGTTGGGTAATTTTGTTTAAATAGAGCAAAAAACTCACTTTAAATAATATCTGACCCCCCTGAAAATCAAAACAAAGCTCCAAGCGTATTACATTTTTAAGTGAATTTCTCCGGATCTCTGTAATATAATGTACCAGCCAAATGGCTATACAGTGCTATGCGTCACATGGCTTACATGCTATGGAGCCGTGAAACTCTCCTATATCTATATCCCATTAAGCTAGAATTGCGTTAATGGTGTTCTCAAGTACAATGAGCCCAAATACTGGGAGAAAGTCCTTTGAGAAAAAAAAGAATTGCCCGACGTGGATTCTCATGGGACGACAACTGTTCAGGAAACGCTGATTGTATTTAGAGCCAGTGCACTTCCATCTTCTGGTCAGCAGAACCCTTTCCGAGAATTCTGGGAATTTTGTGGCATCCTGGGCAACCGTTACGATGAATGATGATAGACCAAAATCAGTAGCAATAGCCAACATTTTAACGATCGGATCTGCTGCCGGGAGTAGAATCACGTAATTGCAAAGAATGAGTCCAACCGTAGCGGAAAGTAGGTAAGCTGGAATGACATAAGTCCCGAAGCAATTGTGATGTCTAGAGTTGAACAAGGCCAGATATCGGTACAATATGTTCCAGGTTGTCTTTTCATTGCGTGAGTCATAGATATTTGAACTAAAATTATTCAGGAATTTCATTTACTGTTTGCATGTTTCTTAAATTAAATTATGCGATGCAAGTACAAAGCAGCGCTCCCAAGGGATATCGCCACCTAACGTTAAAGAGATATTGCCCTCAAACGTCAAAGAGATACCAACTCGTTGTACCACATTTCAACGCACACGCACGTGCACTTGCTTTGCTGCGCTCTATCAACATATGACCATCTTACGTGAGCAACTTGAGTAAAATATTGCATCCCTGGACTGCAACAATGATTACGTTTGCTGTAACCGCAACGCAAGAAGCCAATTGCAAAGTGATGAATATTTCAATTCCTAAATAGAAGATCATGATTGGAGTCGATCTGTGACCACCATGAACGTCGCAAGTAGGAAGAATTCCGCCCAAAATATGATAGTTGCATTGGTACAAATAAAGTGCGATGTAGCAAAGTTGAATCATGATAATATTTCCCGAATCTATTGCGACCAGCATGAAACACTTACGCTCCATCTTTTGAACATGGGAAGGAAATGGTACTCTGTTCAATGCGTCAATGAGTTGATGCCAAACTTCGACAATTCCATTCGCATTTCTATTCAAGGTCACCTGAATAATGTTGACTACGATGAACATCAAAGCGCTCCCGAATCGAAAAGGTGAAATTCGATTGTGAATCCCGAATCGTCCAAAGTAAATATCAAGAAGGATGGCGATGATTTGTAAAATAGTCGAGGAAATCCCAAGGCCAATTGATATTTGATTGCCCACTTGGTACCATCGTGATGTTTCCATTTCGAGTTGAGTATTCGCTCTCCACGGATACCGGAGTGGTGTGCACATTCCATAGTAACCATAATTGACTGCAAACATCATTGCTCGTTCAGTCCATTCTAATCTCTCATTTCTGACTTCCAGTCCTTCAGAATCGTGTATTCTTTGAGGATGATCAATTCCAGTTGGAGCTGAAATTCTTTGACCAATATTCTCCATACTTACTTTGTTTTCTCGCATCCACATCCGTCAAAAACTACCAGCCAATTCACTGAAAAACCTGTTGAACTCCATATCAAGATAGAATTCTCACATTTGTAAGATTCCGTACAAAGCGTCACGTGTGTCTGTCCAAGTCACGGAACTGCCACTAATTTGGTCATCAGCTTTCAGGTCCGCTTAGAACCCGGAACAATCCATGGAATTTCAAAACTGACGCCACTACTAATGATTCAAGTTTGGAAATAATTTGTATAATATTTTGGACGGTCTTCCCGTCATTCTATGTCCCGCACGACTAACAATTGGAGGCACAAATCGAGCTCCTATTCGGTTTATCACGATACTAGCAAAACGCCCGGCCATACGACCCGGTTTAAAAGGAACCAAATAAAACGTAGTGGGAGCCGAACTCCGTCAGGTTCTTCTTGTATTAGTTGGTCCCAAGAGAAATAGAACCCTAGCCATTTCTCAATTTCCTAGAAAAATCAACATCAAAATATTTTAACTACATTCTGTTGCTAAACAACCTTCTAATATTAGCTTCCCTACGCTCTCAGTCCAGCGCCTAACCGTTTTGTCACATTTCCTCAAGAAAATCTACATCAAAACATTTTAATTGCCTTTGGTTGCTAAGCAACTCTAACATATTACAACATCTGCAGTACAACACCAAACGGTGAGTTACTCCTTCGAATCCTATTTTTAAAAAAATTATGAACCACCCTGTAGAATCTAATTTATGGTACACACTATAGTGGTGTACTTTCCAAGTTTTGCTACAACGCATGAGTAAGTTTTCCAGTCAAATCTCAGCCTTTTTAAAAAACTTCTATGGAACCACCCGGTATAATCTAATTTGTGACACACCCTGTAGTGTAATCTTTTTAGTAGTCAAATCTCAACTATTTTTAGGAAATTGCTTATTGACTACCCTGTATTGTCCAATTTGTGAGGATACACTCTGTAGGTTTCACTACCACATACTAACTTTTTGAAAAATTTCCGCCGTAACTATAAGCCACGCCGTCACCCCCCGCGTTTGTCAACAAACCCAATGAAATATTTTTCTCTACGAAAGCAAAGTTTGGGATTTTTATGCCTGATCTCTCACATGTTAATTTGTTTTTATATTTTGGTGAGTTCAAATTTTGAATTTGTTCTCCAAATTACATAACAGAATTGCGCTGGACGATTTCTGACCCGTACATGTAAAAATTATTTTTTTGGTTAAGGTGTTTTGCATATAGAGCCTAGCCGGTCAGATATATAAACGGTGATTTCCTCGTGATTATATTTGTTTAGATGCCACGGGAGCTTTTTAATAAGAACTAAAGTTCTTTTTGCAAAGCAATTATCACTTATTCAAAGACAATGCAGTCCATTCCATCATTAATTATGCAGCAAGAATGGAGAACGGAATCGATGGAAACCCTAGAGGAGACGACATGCAATCATATATATATTTCAAACGAATATTACTTTTCGGAACTAAGATATTAAATTTTCAAAGGAAATTCTTCTGTTTCTCATTCCGGATAAACAATTAAAGACGATCGGCGCACGGTGAAGGTTGTCGCGTGAGGAATGGGCATCGTCAGTAAAAAAGTTATACTTATTTTTGGTATTAAAATATAATTTATTCATACAAATGGTAACGTTCCTTTTTGTTATGAAATAACTGAACTTGCGGCAAACGTTCATTAATAATGCTCTAAAATAAAGCCCGCAGTTGAAGCATAAGAAAAAAATGTATGATACAATAAATATAAATGTATGATAAATGTATAATAAAAAATAAAACCACTTTTGTCATTGAAATAATAATTCATTATTCATACTGATGGTGACATTCCTTTGCCATGATTATTTAATTGGGTTTCCGGCATTTTATTTGCATAAAATACCTAAGCAAGAAGTTCAAAATATTTTTACGTTTGTGGTCCTCAATGACAAGAGTTTTATTCCTGTTGCTATGTAGACTTCAAGTACAGGTAGTCACGTAACCTTTGCCCCCCGCCCGCCCCCCTGGGCAGAACAATCGGGGAGAATCAGACAAAATGTGAGATACACATTCTGTAGAGAATCTTATCAAGGATCTAGGGAGCCATTCCACTTGAAAATCCGTTGCGCGTAGCTGCGCTGATCATCAAGAACAACCGGTTGCTGAATAAATCATGACCATTGATTGAAATTAATAATCTTTTGGATTGGAGGTGTTCGGATTTTCATTTCGGATCATTTTGCATACTGGAAAATTCTTAGCAAACTCGGAGACTGCAAAGGACGCGCAATTAAATTTCGAATACAATGGCTATCTCACTATTTGTATAAAGTTAAGATTGAGGAAATTAGAACGAATAAACGGTTGGTTTTGACTCACCCTGTATATATTTCAAACTAAAATTGTTTTACGGAATTAGGATATAAATTTTTTGAAAGAATATTCTCCTTTTCCTCATTCGGGATATAGAATTATTCATGACGATCGGCACTCGGTGAAGTATGTCGCGTGAGGCATGGACATTGTGAATACAAAATGTTACCCGACTTTGGTAATTGAAATGTAATTTATTCATACAAATGGTAACGTTCCTTTCTATTAGCAAATAACTAAACTTGCGGCAAATGTTCAACAATAATGTTAAAAAATAAAGCCATCAAGCTTTCATTTTATATCAATGCAGAGAGGTGCCAGAAAATTATGAAAAAATTCAAAATATTTTTTTTGATCGAGATTTTGTGTTTCCTAAAGTTCTTTGGTCTATTCAATCAAAATCATGACGAAAAAAAAATATTTTGAATTTCCTCAAATTCTCGGTATAATGCGTCTAATGGGGACTTCTCAACATTGACGCGAAAAGAAAACCTTCGGAAACAGCATGAATTTGATCACACCTTTTGAAAATTTTCAAAGGGGGGAGATTTTTTTCTTCAAAATTTACGGAGATAGACCAAAAAAATGGAATTCATTTTTAAACAAAAATATTTTCAGGTCCCACTCAGAGGATGCCTTCACTTCTCCTTCCTAAGAATTTGGTCATGACTTTCAGGTTGCCCTTTATGCGGCATGGCATGGCTAATAGTCTGTAGCTAGGCGTGCAAATATGTATGTTGAGAATTGCCGTCCTTGTTGTAAAAAGTTGGACACTGAGTGAACGCTCCGAGAACGGAGTTAGTTATGATCCACCCTGTACGTTGCCGTGGACGATATTCCCGGATGAGGGTGACAATTACGTCTTCTTCCTTTTACGATTAATTAAAAAAAAATTGTGTGAAGTACGTTGGAATTATGGTCACGGGGTTAGCCACGGTTTTTGACTATCTCTTTGTGTAGTCTACAAATGATTCATGTAAATTTCTGGGAAGAAACACAGATTTGTTTTAAGAGTTTGAACATTTGGTTTTGAGTCATTAATTTCGAATTTAATTTCTGCTGTGTGATTTGTACTGTCCATTTATCGAACGTATATACTGACGCAGACAAGTTTTTGATGTTAAGGAAGAAGCCACTTGGATCCACAATTCTAAAGTATTCCAAAAGTTGTAAGCGCAAGAAAATATTGTTCAAAATATCTTGACAACGATTTATTGCAAGGTAGGTGGACCAATAAATTCCATTCAAAATTGGGTTTGTAATTTCGAAACATATGACACTTATTAGTCTATTTCTCCTGTGCATGCCACTTGTGGCGTGTGACATGAGCAGGTCAATGATTCCTTGTCATGATTATGCATTTTATTTACACGAAATACCTAAACAAAATGTTCAAAATAATATTTCCTATGCGATCCTAAAGGACAAGAGCCCTCAGGTCAACTCGGGAGCCACCGGGAGAGGTCACATGGGGTCACGTGCATGCACACAGGGTAGGTACACAAGAACACAAGAATCACCGACTGTTAATATGACCTCGCTGGCGACCTCTCAGGTCAAATGAGGTCACGTGCAGTAAATGTTGACTGATTTCAACGAAATTTACAGGATAGAAACACGAGGTCACAAGAATCAGCAAGTGTTAATATAACCTCGCGAGGTGACCCCTGTGGTCACCAGAGGTCGCGTGCATTAAATTGTAAGGGATTTCAACGAAATTCACAAGGTACGTGGGTAGACAAGGTCAAAAGAATCACCAAGTTTCAAGTTTCAAGTCTGGTTTCATTTTAGTGTCTTCCCAAGTCAACAATACATTAAAGAAAATTAGTGAATTACAACTGCTCTCCCCTTAGCGACACAATATAGAAAAATTATTTCTATTCTTAACTAACCAAGTGTTAATATGAACGCGCCAGGTGACCTCTGAGGTCACCAGAGATCACGTTCAGTAAAAATTAACGGATTTCAACAAACGTCATAGGGTAGGTACAGAAGGTCACAAAAATCATGGGCTGTTAATATACAGGGTGTTTCTGAAATATGTACCCCCCTTTTGAAATTAAATATCTTCCAAACGGTTCAATGGATTTGGGT
>JAQGCA010003748.1:0-11288 GCA_034698945.1 Protaphorura quadriocellata
AGAATACCGGATTATTTTATTTGATTGACCTCAGACCTTTTGGCTGGACATGGATGATGATCAAACTTTGCTAGATTTAGATCCCTTATCTATTAATAAAAAATTGTTTACGATTTGCAGCGTGGTAGGGAAAAATGCAAACAATCCCATTTGATTATGTATGTAAGTGTAGAACTAGTGCGTCGTACTACTGGTGAAAATAAAATGATGACATTAGTAGTCAGTTCTCAATGTCGCATTTTGTAAACGATTCAATTCTAAGGACACTCAAAGTTGGAAGGTGAGGTAGGCAGGGATAGGTATACATATAAATCTTTATAGTAACAAACTGTTGAATAATGGAGGATCCAGATCAATAGCCTTTTATTTCAGTGTTATTGAGTTTTATTCCGTGCTAGTTGAATTCTCTGGAATGTGTGATATCCATTTTCATTCTGCCCAACCCCTTTGTTCTTGATCTAAATCCAAAGAGGAGCTCAAGTAACGTTCACGTTGATTCAATTCATTTCATATGACAATATTTAAATTCTAAGTATACATTATGATAAGGATAGGAAGGGATTGATTAGAGAATTCTGGTGCCAAATTGTGGTGTGGTTAGACTCATTTAGTTTCCTGTCCATCCAAGTGTTAAATTGTCATTTCTAGGTGTAGGTGAGCAAATAAGCATTGAGCAAACGTTTGCAAAAATAATATGAGATTATGGTTTCTCTCCATTTCATTGGTCTGCCAAATTGGAATTCGGTGGTGGGGTTCTTCTCAAGTTCTCATTCTAAACGGTAGAGCAACATCTAACTAATTCGTATTTGCTCATTGATTCGTCATTCATCATAATTCCCAGAATAACCGCTATGGTACACGCACTCCATACGCAATCCTTTTTTACCGGTCTCCAATTATTTTTAATTATTATCGGATTCGGTACTGAAATACAAAATTGGCGTCAGAAGTATCCCCCTTGAAAATAAATTTGGAGAGTGGATCACCATTTCAGCATCATGAAATTTTTTTTCGTAAAACAAAATGTCGCTTCTTTTCTTGCCGCATTATTGTTAGTAACAGTGTAATTGAAATTTCCGCCGTCATATTAACCACTGCCATGCTTCAGACACTTGATTAACCGAATCATTGGATTAATTAATTTAATTTTAGTAAATGCGGTGATTTCGGTTTGTGTATTAATGTGTACATGCACCAAGCACGCCGCCGTGCCGTACGCCATCTTATTTTCCCGGCCTCTCAATATTATCCTCATGGTTTTGAAAAATAAACCAATTTTCTTAAGTCTGGCTTCGGTTCTGGCTCGCGTCTGACATCAGATCATCCTTCACACATCTGCCCTCCTATTTGATTTGAGTTTTTGCCCAAGGCCTGGTCTGGCCTACGTTAGGCCAAGGCTTCTTGTCCCTTAGCCTTGAAGTACTACCCCTGTATTTAATTTCTATGACCGTTCGATGAGACAAGGAATAAGAATTGTTGGTACGTACGCTTCCATTCATCCGATGAATGGAATCATTCCCTTCGTTTCCACATTCTACAAGATTTAAAACGGAAAGGTAGAGAGGAGGAGAAAAAAAAATGTTTTTTTGGTTTAAAATCTTCCGGACGTAAATTATTCCCAAGGGTTCAAGGTAGCCATCCCATGCCGTGCCGTGCCGTCGTCATGAACAAACAAATGCCAAAAGGCCAACAGTCAGTAGGGCGGGGAACCCTTGGTTGCCCTACATTATTCATTGTCACTGTAAATGTGTAGGAAGTACACGGAATATGTATGATTCTTAACAAATGAATTGACGTAGGTTTGTTGGATTTATATGATATTATTTTGGATGATACGATTAAATATGCATAGAACAGGATTTGAATCATCATCTGCACGCATAAAATGAAATTATAATATTGTTATCTGTTTTGAAAAATGGCGGAAGTAGATCAAAGTTTTCATCCCATCCCCATCACTAGTCATGACATGGGAATTAGGAATGGGAATTTTAATCCAATTTAAATTTCCATAAAGTCGTGGGAGTTGGACCTATGGATTGGGATATTGGATTGAATGTGAGGTGAGGTTAGGTCATTTGCATTCAAAATGAAGATGTAGTTTGATTTGAATTTAAATATTCTTCTCTTCTTTTTTTTTTTACTTTGGAATAATCCAAAGTTGAAGTCTGATTTAAAATTTGCATAATATATTGTGCCAGTATCTATGGACTTGTGAGAGTTGATTTTGATTTGGAGTCATGGGAGTTTGATGGATTCCCAGTAATATGGTTGTCGTTGTAGTATTTGAAATGGAATTACAGAAATTGTATTAGAATGCATTACTCATGGGATTTGAGGATTTCATTACATTAGAAGATCAAGTTTTTGACGACAGCATGGCGGCAAGGGAATGGCATGGCGCTGAGGAAAAATAATATTAACAAACACATTTCCCATCCATGTCATGTACGTACTTTGCAATTTTTGGATTATATAAGGTACGATGATATTTTTTTTTTCCTCGACTTAATAGTAATGTTAATACTAATGCTCCTACATTTGGTTTGTTGAGTTGGTGGGGAACACACACACACAAAAGTCCTGTTTACCTTGAGAAATGAACCACGTGTGTATTAAATAGCGAGGGCATCTTTACATCTAAAAAGTCCCAACTAAACTATTTGCTTTGAGTTTGCAGAATAAAACTCGTACGTGTTTGGATTTGTATTTGTATTATTTTTTATGAAGTGAGTTGATCTTTAGAAGTGAGCACATTTTTAGGTTACATTATACTTGTTATCAAATTGTAATCATATATTTCCTGTATTTCATTACGACACGACCTCAAGACGACGTCCTACCCCTCTTTGTTGTTTAGTTTGCAATTTGTAAAATAAACAAAATATGGGAACGTAATCTTTGAACCAGGATTTATTTAGTTTGAGGAAGTTAATGTTTGTTTAAATTAAATCGTATTGAGACAGGAGGGATTTGTAAATAAAAGTGAGTCTGTTCTGTACGTGTGACCTGTTGCTCTGATTTTTGCTGTGTCAGTTGAAATTGAAACAAATTCCAGACTGAGACGTAGACGAAGTGAAATAGTGGACTCGTCATATTTTTTGTAAGTCAAGGAAATTATGAAAAAGGTTAAGAAAATTCATGGTTGAGGGTTAATATTGCACAATCTTTCGTCTGTTTCTTGAGGTATTTGTAGAATGGGTACTTGGACGGTTTTTGGCTACTGATTATTTTGTCTTCTTCTTTATTCGTTTCATTTGGTTGACAAAGTCTAGCACTAGCTATGTTTTTCTGTTTCTTGGTTTGCGACAGATTGTGAGAGAGACGATAAGGATGAGAGTTCATTCTATGTTCTCGTTTAATCCCGTAATATCTATTTTTGGATTCGGATCACCGAAATCTGTAGACTAGAAAGCAAAGAACACGACATGTTGCACCAGGAATGAGCCGGGGGGGTTCTTGTACAATGTATTAATTTTTTTTTCGGCATTTACAAATGCAATGCAGCAAGTCTTGTAAAATGTATGAGGGCGTTAGATTCTTTTTAGTTGCGTACTATGGAATGGAACGACTTATCCACCATTCCGTCCTTACGCATCCATGTGCAGAAAATAGTTAAAAATTCTCAAGTGTGAAGTGATTTTTTAAATATGTTAGGAGTATTTTTTTACTTTGGAATAAACTGAGGTTGTGAGAGGGAAATACAGAATCTAGAGCAGGTAACTATTCAGTGATTACTGTAATGAATCATTTTACGTAAACGGTATCCATATTAAATTTTTACTGCCCATTCTTTATCGACAAAATTTAAGTTTGTGCCGTCATTCATTCATAATAATTCTTACACAAGGGATATTACCTGGGTGGTACAAATATTTAGTACCCTCGAGTGGTAGACTCTCCCGTTAAAATTAAAATAGACAAACCATTGTTTGAAATTTTATTCGTACTTAAGAAGTCATATTATGTGGTGAGCCTGGTTTGTTTGGTGAGATTGTGAATGGACAAAAAGACTAAGAATAAAAAACTTTAGGAGAAACTGTTGAAGAGTGACTAATAGTCTACCTAGTTAATAAATCAAGTGTCTAAAATTTTAATGCGTCAATCCAATCCAATATCCTTACCACCAGGAGTTGAGGACTCAGGACGTAATTTACATATCTAATCAATTGACCACAAAAAGACAATTCTCCCTGTCCCAATTAAAAGCCATCTTGGAATATTGAACATTCATAATTATTAGTCCTACGCAGTCCTTTTACTTGTACATACAATCATCTAGGGGTAAGACTAATTCACCAATTGTCACATTTACTTTTTGATCATACTGAAGAGAATTTTTATCCATCGTTGAGTTGAAAAGATTCTTGACAACCTATTGTGGTTTTCCGTTCGTACTCTGTGATTTGGAAATAATGTTGTTTTGACTGATTTTCGTCGTGGTGTATGAAGAAAGACGTATTTCTAGAAAAACCTTTATATAATTAAGGTATAATTTCATATGACTATAATTGTATATAGCTGAAGCGTCGTGGAAAGTTGTGTTGATTCATGGATTGGTTGATTCTATAAATTTTCTGGTAAAATGAACAAAACTGAGTCTGTCTGTCTCTCCAATCAACTTGCTTGATTACCTCCGAACTTAGGTTTCATCATTTGATGTGAAATATTATGGAGTTTTGTGTATGGGGAAAGTACTCAGTATAATAATACCTGTTAGACGTAGAATATCGATCCAAAGTGTTCAAAAAGAGATTGCATGAGGATAAAAGGTAAAAGCCCATTCCCGTTTGTCCGTTGCCAAAGTACTTTTATGTTCCTTTGGTGATGAGGGATGTTGATGCTCATGTCAGTGTCAGTGTCATTTGTTTATGCTTCATATTACATTATTTAATAGAATAAAGGAAATATTATTCTATTCCTTCTCTAGTAACTTATTTTTGGATTCTCTTTTGATTTGTCTCTGAATAGTTGAAGCTTGGTGGGTGAGATCAAGATGGAGCAAAGCTATGGAATAGGGATAACTAATCGCTATTCGTGTTTCCTTGAAAGTGGTGATGATGACCATTCGGAGTCTTTGAAATTGGCTGAAGCTGATAACAAGAAGAAAGGTAAAAGTGCTGAAAAAGAGAATCGAAAGGAAGTGACTGCGGAGTCTGCTCCGACGCCAAGTAAGAGTAAGATATCTTGGAATTCCTCCCTCCTTCCTTTTTTACCTTCTTCAATTTTATGTTTTTTTTTTTAATTTCATTTCAATTTTTGGAATTTCATTTAGTTGTCCTATTCCTATTCTTACCCCTGGTAACCTTACTCTACCTGGCATGTATGAACGTAGTAATGATGAGACACTGATGACGAGTCTGACCATAACTAATATCTTAAAAATTAAGTTCCGTTCTATGAAGGTTTTCTTCATGCATGATGGAATTAATGAGTTTGAGATTATGGACTAATGATCGACCTGAGGCATTTGTCTGAACTTTTTTTTTACTTTTTTTAAATTTCATTCGAGTGTTTTTGAATACATTTTAAAAATTGGTTAAATTATTGATGGAATATATTATATTGATTTACTTAGAAGTCACTACCGCCCCTAGCACTGCTCCATCCCAGGCTCAACGAAAAGGCATTCGAGATTCAAACATAAAGGGAGGAAATACAAACGAGGCACCACAGAGGACTAACCGTTACCGTAAGTTTAAGATGAAGAAAATTAATGATGGACATATGAAAGATGAAACTGAGATTGAGTTAATGGTTTTGATTAGCTGGACCTGGAGAGAGAGGTGGAAATCGGATGCCAAGGCCTGACCGTCAAAATGCTGATCAAGTTGACCGTAGAGCGCCAAGGCCAGCTGCTGGTGACGACAGGGAAGAACGAAACAACCGAAGGAATCAAGATGATGTTAGGTATGAATATGCCCAGAGGTAAGTCGTAGACCTACCTCATTTGATTGGGTTTAATCGGAATTGTGTGTTTAATTCAACAGAGAATATCGAGGAGAAGGTGGTGAATACAGTGGTGGTGGTGGAGCAAGACGAGGTGGATTCCCTCGCGGTGGTAGCCGAGGTGGACTACCATTTGGTCGAGGTCGTGGACCTTACAGGAAACGGGAATTTGATCGACAATCTGGCTCGGATAAGAGGTTTGCTTAATAATTGGAAATATTAAATCCTTGCAGATAATTTTAACAAAATATAATTTATTATTTCAGTAGCGTAAAACCAGTGGATAAACGGGATGGTGCAGGCTCAAGGAACTGGGGAACCTACAAGGATGATGATTTGGTGTAAGTTAAAAATATGGTTGAATATAAAAAAAATAGTCGAATTTATCTTTGTAATTATAATTGGAATCATTCTGTGATTTTGTAGGGAAGGAACTAACCCAACCTCACCGGATGAGTCAATGGAAGAAAAAACCGACTCAAATAACACTACTGTGGTTGAAGGGTAATTTTAATATAAATTGAAACATTATTATTTGTCGTGTAAATTATGTTTACTGAAGAACTGTCAAATTTTTATTCCTCTAAAGGGCAAACACTTTACCCAAAAAAATGTAAGATGTATTTTGACCACTCGTTTTGTGTTGGTTTGCTTTGCTTCCGTTTGTTTTTAAACAATTGAGCAAAGTGTGTTCGGCTTTGACATTAGACAGTTTTTTTTTGCGTGTTAATTTTCAACGTAAATGAAGACATTGTATCACTAGAATGATTTATATTTTTAGTGATGCCGAAAATGAAAAGACAGCCGATGGTGAAGGTGATGCTCCAGCAGAGGGAGAGGAAGAACCAAAATCAATGACTCTTGCCGAATGGAAAGCACTTCAAGTGAGTTAAAATTTTAAGAAAATAATCATGTGACAGTATTGGAATACAGGATGTTCCTTTTGATACAAGTAATGATGAGAAACTGATGACGAGTCTGACCATACTAAATCTTAAAATGTGTTCCGTACTTTGAAGGTTTTCTTCATACATGATGGAATTAATGAGTTTGAGATAATGGATTAATGATCGACTTGAGGCATTTGGCTGAACTAACATTTATGTACATTTCGTGAATTGACTCATAATTGAGTGTTTTGTTTATGCAACATGGCTATATTTATAAAAATTAATATTAGGAACAACAAGCCCGACCGAAACCTGTGTTCAATCTGAGAAAGGCCGGCGAAGGAGAAGATCAGTCCCAATGGAAAAAAATGACACTGAAAACAAAGGAAAAGGAGAATCACGATGATGAAGAAGAAGAGGAAGAGGTAAAGATTTTCCGTTATCGGTTTCAGTTTGATTAGTTTAATTTTAAATTCTTAATTTTGATTCTAGGAATACTCTGGGGAATTTCCACAACGTGCAGGTCGCCAAAAGCAATTATTGGACATTGATTTCCACTTTCCGGATTCTCGTCGTGGAATGCCACCAGGCTCTGGTTTTTCTGGCCCTCCGCGTGGGGACATGAAAAACCGACCAAGACGCCCGGAATCTGAAGGACGTGGACGTGGCGGTGGAAGCCCAAGAGGATTCAGAGGCGGCTTCCGTGGAGGTCGTGGATTCTCAAATCGAGATGTAAGAAAAGTTTTATTTTCTATTTGTTTTTTTTTATAGAAACATGGGTGATTCAGTCTGACTTAATATATTAATTAAATTTTAGGATCGCCCTACAAGGCAAATGGCACCCAAAGTTGATGACGAACGTGACTTCCCTTCACTCGGATGAACTATTAAAAACAACAACAACCTACTTCTAAATCTAAAACTTCAAAAAAAACAACAATACATCATCACAACTTACCAACAACTACACAACAAAGTTATTCTCAAAACTTCTTTCCCTCTCTGAAAGTTTACACAAGATCCTGGAGGCTTTCTCTGCACGCCAATATAATATTATATAAGGTAATAAGTCTGCGATTATAATTGCAAAAAAAAGAAGTGTTAGTGTGCGTGTTGTACTCAAAATTAAAGTGTTGGTAGAAATACTCTTATAAACATCACATCTACAATGTTCAATGAACGGTGGGAAAATGACGACAATGACGAGCATTCAATGAAATCGTATCCCGACTTCACGAATGAATGCAGAGGAGGACGGACGGGGGGAAGGGGGAAGGGATTTGGATTTAATTTAATATACAAATGCATTAGTTGTAAATATTTTGACTTTGACATGAAACTTTTGGTCATACGATTACTACTTGTACTTTTAACTATAGACTTTGTAGTTATTCTAGAAACATTTGACGGCTTTACGTTTTTGACGAAACTTTTAACTTTACTTGTTTTTCAAACTACGTACCGTCTAGTTACACCTAGTGTTAAGTTATTAACTTGTTTTGGTTTGGTGGCGTCGGTTGTGACGTCATCCTAATAATATATTATACAGATGACTTTGCAATCGACGCCATAACTCATTTCTAAGGGATTGACTTGAATGACTGTAGGTGTGAAGCAAAGTGAGGTGTTTTGACAATGACAATTGTCATTTTTGCCCATAGACTTTGTGGGCTTTGACCCAAGCCTAGACGGGTAGTTAGAGATGTTACGTAACCTCATTTTTTGTCTGGATAGGTTGACCTTTAATCTATATCTGTACATTTTAAAAAAAAAACAACAACTTTGGTTTGATTCTTAAATCAAATAATTGACCTTCGTGTAATCTTTAGTTTTCAAATGTCAATGTACCTAGTTTACATTCTTAGGATATGAATGATTTTATAATTATTTGGTATGAGAGTGTGTAGTGTTTGTGTGGTGTTTTGAAGTTTGTTCAAAATGAATGAATTATTGTTCTCATGAAAAATGTAAAATAATATGCATTTGAATATAATAGTAATACATACATACACATCGTGAACCATCAGTATGTACAATTTTAGTTGTAATTGATCTAAGTTCAATTGATAAGTGTGTGTAAGAAATGAACTCTTAGCTATAAATTCATAATTAATTATAAATTAATTAAGACTTAAGAATTGTCCCAAAAGTCATGCATTTTTAATCCCTGTCATGATATAATGAAGCTATACCCTACTACACTACATAGTCTTACTTTCCAAAATCATTACAAACGAATCTAGAATTACAATGAATAATGAATAGATCCGCGGAACAGTGATAACCAGTCAGGAAGGACTCAGGACATGAGAGAGACAAGGAGGGATGGATGATATGACCTCAAATGACCTTCATTCAAACTAATTTAGTCCAGAGATAGGAGTGAGAGACTAAATCTCTTTCTTCTTTCTTAAATCCTCTATTATTGCTTGACTTTTGGGTCACTTTTTTGAACATTTTACATTATACATATTATATATTATTATTCTCTGTATGTAAAACACACAAAAGCAGGTGTAGGTAATGTAAGGTAATAAAATATTTAGGTGTGCCTGTAATAAGGTTCATAAATGAAAGCACCGTAAATTCATTTTATGTAGCTTTCCTAAATATCCTCCGTTTAAAATGTTAAAAAAAATAGTCAGTACCATACTAACAATAAGACCAGCACAAGCAGGTTATACCAATTTACCAACCTGCTCAAAAAGAACATATGATATATGACCCAAAAGTAAAAAAAGCTATATTAAAGTATAATAGCTGAGGAATAAGTAAGGTAAAAATTACTTGAGATATTCAGCGTGTCTTTTTTCATTTAAAAAAAGTAAAAAAGTTTAAAATCTAAATGGAACCAATGAAACTTATAAAAGCGTTCACTCATGGATTACATTCAATATGAATAATTGTCAGACTAGGGTTACAAAATTTGCCCTATAGTCTTTATTATCAGGCATATGGGTTAAGAAAAAAGTAATCGAAACCATAATTTGTGTAAACAACCCTTTATGGGCGAGTAATATCGTCGGAGTTTTGTTTCTGGACAATTTCGATGAAATCTGCCCCAATTTGTCTGACAAGCATCATATTCTGTGTAATATTCATTTTGAATCGCATGAATCAAATTCAAATATTTTACTAATTGTAAGATGTCCCAATTGCTGCTACTCTAAAAGTTCATTCAAATATTTGTGGAAATTATTGGCATTTAAAATATACAATTACAATTATTCCTAATTAGAAATTGTAGGATCGAAGGATAGAATTTTTATTTCCTCGAAAGCTAACTTATGAACCTACTTTTGAATGCATGCATTTGATCCCGGTCGTTCGTTTTGTTTGTCAAATGGAGGGAGTAATAAAAGGCTATTGTTTTGTCAATTCCTGGATGTTATTTTGTCTCATCATTGTATTCATTTATTCATTTTCGTCCGAGGAATTAATTACAATTAAAAACATGTCATCAAAGTAAATTAACATTAAGGCACACGGAAAGTCACATCGATAGTAAATCCTTGAGATTATTTTTGTCCTTTAAAATTCACATTATACAAATAGTCATATAAAATTTTGGCAAGATTGGAAATGTTTAGAACATACGGACATTGTGCTTACTAAAAATTATTGAGGCTTTTGTCTTAATTTCTTGTGACTCATACTATTTAAGTAAATTGGAAATAAACTTTTGGAATGAAAAGTAAATGCTCCCACATTTAGAAAATGTCCAGTTTCCATTCAATTCGTTTTTGTGCGATAATTTCAAAGCTAGGATTCCAGTGATTCAATGGCGTTGTCTAAAGCAGTAGCCAAACTCTCAATCTCACTCTGAGTTAGTAAACGGTTTACCGCAATTCGGATACACGGAGGGACTAGAGTCATTTCTTGGTCTTCTAAACAACTGGGTTGGACCATTGCGATGTGATGATTATCTTTGACCTGTGAAAAGGTTTAAAATTTAAAAAAAACATGTGGGATTGACTATTATATTTAATTCAAGCCCATGCTGGGGTCGTGCAGGCCGACTTTCACCAACTTTCTCCGAGAAAACGAGAAAGAACTGAACATATGTCATGCAAATCTTACGTAAATGATGACTTGGTCCAAAAATAGTTGATCGTCCCTTCGCTCACCACGGGAATTCTTTAGTGTCAAGAATTTTAGAGGCGACAATTCATGCCCACCGAGATTGAAACCTTTCAGTGAACTCAGAGCTCTGAAAACGAAGGCATTAAAACATTTAAAGTGATTCAAAACAGTAAATAAGTAACGTTTCGTCGGATGACTGATGTTGATGAGATTTTGTATACCTCTGCATTTTTTGACAATTTTCTTGGAGTTCCAGTACCATGTTAGGATTTTCATCCACCAATTTCAATGCCTGAATTCCACTTCCAGCTAAAAGGGGCGGCAGTGACGCCGAGAAACAGTAACCTGAAATCAACCAGGGGAATA
>JAQGCA010003749.1:0-11287 GCA_034698945.1 Protaphorura quadriocellata
AAACCAAAACACAGAAATAAATCCAAGACTAAAACTATATCTAGAAACCAGAAAGTAGTCGACGTACACCTCTACTTATAGAAATTAAATGTCCGCTTTGAAATTTGCACGTAAATGTTTAATGTCAAATCGAAGCTTAAACTATGTAGTTGAGACTTTGGGACGTGTTCTAACTTCTTGGTCGTTCAAAATTCTCATATAACCTCAGGACCCCATCACGGGAATCCGTTATGAAGGATTCATTTTTAAAACTTATGTTTCCCCACACGTGGGAAAAATGTGGAGGAACACTTTTTCTACTTTTACTATATCCTCTGCAATCACAACCATTACGGTAGAACAAGTATTGTATGTGAAATGCACACACTCTTTCCGTGTTCGGACTTAAAACTCAAAATCAGACCTTGAAGAGCACATAATCTTTGAAACTAGAAAATTAAGAAAATAAATGACAAAATGTTGCTTTGTTGTGGAATCGTGAGAAGCATGACAGATTAAATATTTAGTATGTTTAAACTGCGTGAGTTACCAAAGTTGGGTTCAAAACTTTGTTATGGAACGTTCCTTCCTATGTAATTTTCCTCAAAAGTCATTGTTCAAGACGGAAGAAAAACTTTAGGTCCTGAAGAAAGTACCTAATACTTAACCAGGGACGTAAATTACCATTGTGTTATTCACTAATGAATTCCAAACTTTTCCTTTTGCAGCTCTATGAAGCCAAAGAAAAAGTTTATCCTAAATCTTGAAAAAGTTTCCTCTCTCATTTAGGGTACATTGCAATCACAGCGATAGTAGCTGACCAAGTTTATCCGGATATTCAATTAAGTGAAGATCACATTTTACCTTCATGAACAGACTATATTTCTTTTCACTTGCAGATAACTTGTTGACTCAAGCAAATATTAAATTATGTGAGTCATTTGAAATGAAAACCTTTGGCAACATGAGAATGTATTTGTAAACCAAGATGGCATATGGTTTAATTTGGCATTATGGAAATGTAGTTAGCTAATAATTATCTTACAGTCTGCAATCCTTGACATCAAATATCGTTACACAAGTTCTTGTATTGTGTCTTACTGTTCAAAATCTTATGGGTGAAACAATCAAATAGCTTTTCAGGATGCCTTGATTGCATTTCCATACGCAAATATTAACGAAGACATAATTTAAGACACGAACAAAGTTGGAACCGCTTTTCTCTGTACACTGGTATGTTACATTAATACATTTTATGAGTTGTAGATATCGTGTACAAGAATTGTTAGTGAAATTGTTTTGTCTATGTATAATGTACATAAACTGTATGTATTTTTGAAAAAATCATATTCATTGTTATTCCATTGTTGTTTGCGAAATGATCTGAATGTTGAAAACATTTTCTGAAATTCCTGGCCCAATCAAAGAACTAATTAACTAAGAGGACCGGTCAATGAATTGACTTTTATACCTTAAGTTGATCCCAAAATTTCTTAAGACAAATTCCTGGAATTCCTCGGTGAATGTGTAGAGTTATCGTTATCACGCTTGAAAAAAATTGAACAATACCAACAACAGCAATGGTTACCTTGATAGAATAAATGCGGCAATGGCAACATTGTGAATTGTTTGTCACTTGAATAAACTACAATCCTTCATCCGTACTCCAAATTTAGTAAACGTAGAAGATACATTTCCGTTCGCAAAAGTGTGGCCTCGGACAAACAGAAAATACGACAACTGACCCGAATTTACCGATATCGCTAGTTTAGAAATCAAAAAGTTTTTGTTTTGCTTTCTTCGATGTATATACAAAGTTCTATATGTTTAATAAAAATATTATGAATAATGTTAAATGTCATATGTTCTCTTGAGTAGGAAATCCGAAGCGGATATTGTTACTACATGCGGTACGGACAATGTCAGTCTCTTACATAATTATATTTTGGTTATGTATTGCTTGCAGAAAAGATGACAAATCTTCGTTTCGTATAATAGTTTTCACATCTACTTCCTTCCTGACGTAGTGGAAGAAAGAAGCAAAACACTTTCCTAATATTTCATTTCCTTGTTCTTTAGATTTCGGTACGCCCAGGTTCACAGTTACTAACTATACAACGGGAAGCGTCATAAATTACTATCAAGTGTCTGAAAGTAGGTGTACGCGTGTCATGAATCCCATTGCCGAACCCGAGAACAAAACCTAGGCTAATTTAAAGCAAACTCTCACGTTTCTCCCAACCAAAGTCTATAAGGATTGTGCGAGTGAGATAGTAGACGGTGATGTGGTGAAAATCCAAACTCCGCCAATCTAATTCAATATAATGTCTCCTATACATGCAATATGAAATCTTTAAAAATAGCATGGAAAGCAGAAGAAGAAAATGAGAAAAAAGAAGGCAGCCCGGAGAATAAGGATAGCAATATCACACTTCCAATCTTCCGATAGAGCCCATTTTCTCTGCCTGCGCATATTATACGAGACTTATAAAGATACCACTTGCGCCATTCAGATTGAATTTACACAAAGTACTCATGAAACCGAAGAAGCCCTACCGTGTTGACTTAGGAATCAATACGGCAGATCTGGCAAATAAAGTTGTATTCATCCCCGACTCAACTCAAAATCTGTAACTTGAGAAAAACACTTTAAGTGTAAAAACTTGGAAAATATTTTCCAAAGAATTCAGATTACTAAACTCGTGACAACAAGTCTGTTCTTGTGTTATCCGTAACTTTTTCTAAATAGAATATGGAATAAATTTTTTGCAGTTAGTAAAAATTAAGTGTTTGAAACGAGATTCTCTTTGTAGAATCACGAACGGAAATTACATTCGCGGGTAATGAACCGTAATATCATCGCTCCATCTTCGTAGTGAATGGGTTAGCATTTAACCTAAGATAAGATGCCTTTAGCAGTAGGAAAACTTTCATTGAAAAAAAATTATTTTAAATGAAACAACCCTGTCTGCCAAAGGAAATCGAACCCTCGTTTACTAAAGTGGCAGTACCTCTCCACGATACTCCATCCGACCACTCCAATGGATTGGCTTTAGTAGTATTCATAATTCATGCATTATCTGAGGTATAAAATATGTTGCATGGAAATCCATAGGTGCTTCTGTTTGCTTTCTCTCACGGAGAAGGGAGCCCACATACATATCTGAGCTCCACTGATGAAAACTAATTTGAGTAAGTATGTAAACCTGCCACAAGAGATTACTATTAACTCAACCAGTTCACCAATACGGAGTATATGTACTCCGGTGAAGTGCGATAAAAGCAGTGCGAATACCAATACATCCTTTCGTAATCCCAAGATCAAGTGTGCCCGGACGAAGAAGGGAATTCCACCCTTGTACTGCACCACGCAAATTCCGCGCATCGAGCTAGTACCAATTCCTCACAGTAGATTAATTCTTAAGCGACGAGATCGATTGTCAGTACTTTTACTACACTGTTTTTCAGCACAAATATACTTGGAGATGGTAGGTTACAGAAACTGAAGATCAAGTTTCACACGGACGTTGCAGTTTCTTCACAATTCAACTTTGTTTCACATTTCTGAATTGAAATGTCGATAATGATTCGGCAAAGAGGAACTAATTTCCGGAACGTAAGTATATTTTTAACCTTTTGGTAAACCGTATTACTTGGTTTAACCTATTGGTAAACAGTTATAATTAGCACTTTAAAGTGCGTCCTGAATACGCCTGAATACGCGTCTGAATAAGTCAGACTCTATGATTGGAAACAAATACGGAAGAAGGGAATCGGTTACTCTGCTAATTGTACTGCAAGCGTTAGTAACTTTCTCAGTACGAGAAATCCTCCAAGTAGTAATGCCAGTTACGGCTTAACTCCGCAAACCCGAGGATGGGAGTTGATGTCACACCACCACCATCCCGTAACACTTGAAATATTTAAGGAGTAGTTATATCGTCACTGAGTACTGTAGAAATAGCTGTACATAATAACATGTTTTACAATAATGGCCGACAGCAAAGTCTCATACTCGACAACAATATGTAGAAAAGTAGAAATTGTGTACGTACTCGAGTATAAACCGTTGTGTATACTCACTGTGTGATAACTGTGCACTGTGATGACTCAATAGTTATCATATGTCCTAAGGGAAGGGACTCAACTGTTACCAGCGCCAAACATTAATTAGAGGTAATCAGTCGATCTAAAACAGTGCATTTCTGTTCTGGGTAAATAGGGCACACCATTCCAGGTTAAATCAACTTAAGAAATAATTCCAACTTAGATGGGAATGGACTTACTCCCTCGGTTAGACAATCATTATCGCACATATACAATATAATTGCAAAGTCTACTCTAGGCGAGGCCAGGAAGTTTGGAAAGAAATATCTTACTGGCACGACTTCCTAATGATGATAAATTCCAAGCCTACTGTTGAAGATTGCCAATATGGCCGGCCACACATGCAAAATAACATAATTATCACTCGGAGGTTCGACAGAGCTGAAGAACTCTTGATGACAGTAATGAAAGAAAGTCTTCACATTCATATTCTGAAACAAAACAAGTTTTATCCGGGTTGCTTGAACACATACATTGTTTCACGAATAGTTGACATTATATACTGAAATATTTGTTCTCTAATTTATGAGTAACAACAAAATAACTGCAAATAGTACACACATATTCATAATCAATTAACACTTAAATTGTTCTGCATTCAATATTTTTCAGAAATTAAGAAATTAACGACACTCTTCTTAAGGTTAGTATTGCCACTACTCAGATAAATATTTCTGTGTCAACTGCAAGTGTCATTTGTGAGGCGAAGATCGAAATGAATAAATTGATTCTTCCCCTTTAGCCTGAAAATACTGAAAGACCGGGACAAATGATAGAATTTTCTACCCACATATAATAAAGGTTGTCCGGTTGCGTAAGAGGTAAGTCGCGTATCTTTGCGTAAAAAAAGTATTTCTGCTTAGTGTCTACTGTGTCTACCTATAGTTCCATTGCCAGAAAAAAATCTCATCCGGTAGCATTTTCGAAGAAGAAGAATAAGAGGCAAATTGTAATGTAACCGGGTTTCTTAACTCCTTATCAGGTGGTTTGGTTCTATTCTTTGCAGGGGGTGATTGACTATAAAGAACCTTTCTGTTCTTCTTGGATTGTTGCCAGTAGCCACGAAAGCCTAGGTGAAAGAGGTAGAACGGGGGTGTCAAAATATTGTAAACCGATTCGCATTTTTTGTGACATCCGGACTACAATTCGATTGCAAACTATTCATGGCAAAATGTGTATTTCAACACAATCGGTGACAAATACCTCTACCTCAAGTCGAAACCTCTCACAAGGGAACTTTTCCAATTGGTCTAACCTAGATCGGTATTTCAATTTTCTACACCACTAGGAATCTCCTCTCATGAAAAAAATTAATATTCGTCTGTTCCAATGTCCTACTTTTTTTGGACTAATAATCCCCGTGTTTGAAAAATAATGGGTTAAATTGTGTGCCGAATTTTCAATTTTTCAATCATTACAACTTGTTTTTAAAGAATTTGATATAATTTTTTTCGCTTGTTGATTGAAAATATTAAAGAACGTTTATGTCGAAATTTTAAGACAAATATTAACTTTAATTTAACAAAAATATCTGATCTGATGGGTACCTCTCGGCAGTCGCGAAACAAAATATTAAACATCTTCAAGCATTTTAACCCATGGTTTTTTAACTTTCACGGGGGACCTCAGGAACTAATTTGACCAAATTCTCTTCGATAGGCCAAAAGAATACCCCATTTGAACAGACGACATTTAACTCTCACGACAGGTGATCACAACTAGCGTGAAAAATTGAATGAAGGGTCTAGGTTAGACCTTCAATTAGAAATGTTTCCTTGTAAGATGTTATTCAGCATAACATTCACATCGCATTGAGGCAACTATAAATCTCCTGAAGAACCCGACTTCCTGAACACCATATATTATAGCATGTACCAGAGTTGAGAAGAGGAAGAAATGACATATTACCAATTCTATGGGAATGTTTCTACAAGTAAGGAAAGTCGACAACCAAATTGTCAGGGGGTCCGACAAGTCTTGAAATTTGAAAAAAAAGATTGCTGTAATATGTGTTCTCTCCACAAATATAAAGTTTCTTGGCTAATTACTGTGGTTTCAACTATAATATTAGTTTAATGTCTTCAAATTACAATCAATACATGCAAGTTTTACTTAAATGTATTCTCAAAATTGTTAATTTAACCTTAAATTGCCACTGGGCGTACGAGGGTATTATGTTTCTCTACTAATTTATTAGCAGGTTACTGGGTTGCACGCGCAGTTTAAGTTTGTGTAATAAATGAGTGGGAAAGGTAGAATAGAGAATATCAGAATGTCAGATTTTACAGCACACTAATGTTCCTAGAGCTACTATTTTATGCTAAGGTAGAGTGAGTTCCCCACAACTCTTGCTCCGCCTGTACAAATGAGTACTTTCTCCATTTCTCTCTTAACACACTTTCACCTTTAGAATGATTTCACCTAGCACTTCGTATCCTCATTCTCATTTTCATCCGCTCCTCTCACGAATCCAAATGACTAGAATATCGCGCATTGACGCGAACGGTGACCTGTACAGGGTTGGCCAATAAGAACATAATTCAATTTGAAAATTATTAACGTAATACAGTCAGAGTTACAAACACCATCGAGAAAATATGTAGCTAATAAAACTTTGAGACCATTACATATCGGTCGCACGAAAAAAAGGAATGATGGCAGCACTCATTTCGCATCTCGATGCACGCACCAAGCCTGCATTCATGTTACGCGCGTTTCAGAATCTTTGTCATAACCAGGAATAGTAGAATAAACAGGGACACGACACGTGCCATTGCGTACATGGGTATTCCTCGACCATTTTGTGACGTTTCTGGTACGCACAGAATGCACGCCAATACCGGCTCTGTACTCTGTGCTTAAAATGTCAATCAATTTCAGTGCAATTCCATCTTCAATTACATTTGAGCGTTGATTTCAAAGTCACAAAATTGGGCGCGGAATGGGCGGTACTCAATGGAAGTGGCGTGTCCCGGTTTATTCTACTATTCCGAATCATAACTAATTGCAATGATTATTTTTCAATAGTGTCGATTTTATGTAATTTTGACATTGCGTTATCCAGTTCAAAATTTTTAAACTGAGCACATCTTATTGGCCCACCTTCTATGTACACGGTTATACACAAAATGGAATTGCATTGAAGTAGTATATCATAATAAAACACATGGGTTTACACATTAAAATTATTTTAGCTGTTAATATATACAAATGGGTGAACGTGGTTTTTAAAACCACTGCGCGTGGATTCACTATATTGTGTAAACTTGTCTTAACCCCCTTTGACGTTAATGTCCAGGAACTCTGGTACAGGACTTATTTATATAAGGTAAGGCAAAAGCATATTTCAGGGCTCACTCCAGATTAATCTAACTATTATAGTATTAATAGGCATATATTTATACCTAACAATGAATGGGTTTTGAGGTTCGTATTTATTTTTTGAATAAAGTCTGAATCGATGTTGATATTGTGAGTGCACATGATAAGCTTTTCTGAATTTTGACATGAAAATCAAGTGTTTACCCCTCTTTAACCGGGGAAACGTCCGTTTCAATCTGACGACGACGCACTCTCATTCCGAGTCAAACTCTTTGAAATGTAAGCTAATTTTAGGAGAACTCCCAAACATTGAATATGATCCACGTCATGTCACAGGTATGCTTTCGGAAGTACAAACTACTTATTGGTCTATGGTTAATGCACAATTTCACATCCAACGGGCAATCACGTTTCACACAATCATTGACCAATTGCTAAAGTCCAAGACTACTAAACATCCTCAGGAATATCGCAATTTCGCAGCAAGAATAGGGTCTGGACCATATTTATTAGAATTCAACGGGACCTTAAATGTACAAGGGCTGGAATGTAGTCGATTGACACTAAGTAACAATTTCAATTCTAAAATTGGGTGTCTTGCAGCAGATGGTTGTTTTTGAATAAAAAAAAAGTAATACTAGAGAATTATTGGTGCCTTTTCTAAAATGATGGAATACAGATCTCCATCGGTTGGGCGGAATATTGCCTCTGGAATCCTCCGAAGATTTTAGTTTAGATGTAAAAGAACGTTTGGGAATTAATATCATGTAATCTTTCACGTGTCACAGCCTGACAGCTGTCAAACTACACGAATGTGCAGGAATTTGTTTCCCATGCAGAAAGACAGGAATCAGGTTCAACGTAAAATTCTTAGTTTAAGTTTAGTTTTAAAGTTAGTCTAGTTAGTTTAGTCTTAGTTTAATTAGCAAAATTAGGTTCCATTAGGTGCTTAGCACCGTAGATACCACAGATGCAGATACAGTCCAGATACCCCTATACAATCACGTAAACACACTATTACCCTTACGGACTTTCCTATGATTAATTGGAAAAACTCTAATCCTTTATTCACGGAATAAATATGTGCGATGAATAAGAGGTTAAGGGCCCCACATATGCGATTTAAACTTACTTATTTGTAATTCACATTCTATACTACCGCTATGGTCAAGTCATACCAACGTTTTTGAGAGTGACTTTCTTAATAATAATTATATTGAGGTACACAAGGTATAAAGCAATATTAATATTATAGGTAATATGTAACAATGAAAGCGCAATGAATTGGAATTCTCCTTGTGAAAATCGTGCCTGACTGTTGTCCAAATACTGGACCAAATCCTATTAGAATATGACGAGTGAAATTGGGGAAGCAACGTGCAAGACAAAATATGTTGGATAGCTCCCATGAAATACGTAATCTTAAGAAAACTCGATACTAGTAAATCACGTTTGTGTAAAGGCAGGGAAGAATTTCTGTTAATTGCTAAAAATCCAACTTCTTGACCATTTCACATGGAGACTCCCGTGCACACGTCGACTTTCGGCGAGAAGGATGGTAAGTGTGACGAATCTCCAATTTCTTTCTGATGAAATTTTTGCTATTCACCAGCAGTGTATTTTATTAGTCGCTCGTTGTAACACGCTATTAGCATTACGTTCCGGGAGCCAACATTTTGGACAATTCCTCATCTTGAAGACAACCTTTAAGGAATTCCTCTTGCGTCAACTGACCATCACCATTCTCGTCCATTTTCGCAAATATACTCTTGGCTCTTTCTTCTGCCGAGTCAAGGGGTCGATTAGCCGAATTTGTGCCCAGCATGTCGTAAATTGCCTGGAAGAAAAAACACACAGTCTGCAGTTCTCGCTTTCACTAAATGTCATCGTAACTTACAACATAAATCCTGAGGTAACCTACATAGTACAACGCGTGATTCAATTAAATCCAGTTTTCATAGGATTTCATTGAATAGAGACAGGCAGGCATTAGGTCTGGCACATTTTCACTGAAGTAAAAGCGCGAGAGGCAAACAACTTCCGTCCGTCTTTTCACAAGACAAAAGAAACCGCCGAAAGGTTAGATTTCCTACAAACCAACCGGAAAATAGTTCCATAGGGATCAATTAAGGGCTTCTCATAACAAATTTTCGAATTATCGTCCAATCGAAATTCTATCGATCGAGAACAAAGGAAATACCCAGATGATGGTGGGACTATAGTCATCTTCAACGAAGCGTAGTTGCTCTCCAGGGATTACAGCAAACTTTCAATCTCCGGTTCCAGATCTCCATTGAGAAAATCTAGTGCTATCAATACTGATACCACCCCATATGACTACTATTTGTGAACACGAACTATGAACTTAGTCGGTAAGAAATGCAATCTGAAATTTCAGTGCTGCTTTTCGGAGGCTATTTGATTTAATTAATTACGAAAATCGAAAAAAAGTAAAGGACGTAAAAGTAATTAAATCTGGAATGATTCTAGATATCTTTTACGAATTAGCCACACAACTAAAAACTGTGACCAATCGTAAATTTGAATTTATTTGTTTTATATTTAAAACGAATTTATTTGTTTTTGTGCGAATACTAATTGGGCATTCATTGTTCATGCTGGTGAAATACCTGCACTGTCTCTGTAATACGTATTATATGATTGATCGTTGTTCCGACGAGTCAAAGCGCAAATCAAGTGTCTTAACAAGTAGCTGGTAATAAATAAGAAGTAATTTTCTCACCTGAACAATTTTGGTCATTTCTTGTAAATCAATGACTCCATTTCCATCCACATCGTACATTCTAAAGGCCCATTTTAACTTCTCTTCTGGGGTCCCAGAGGACGTCACATCAATCGCCAGTAAGAATTCCTGCAAATATAATTGAAATATTTAACATATGACTCACAGTCACATTTTGTCATCATTCAACTCACCGCACCACAACATAAATATTTATTTCCGGGGTTTCTACCGTGAAAACTAATGCTGTTTCTCTCAACCTCTGTTCCTCCTTTACATTATTCAGAAATGAAATTACTTTTCCTTCAAGCCAGACTTTAGTTTACCGACTAGTTTCTCTTTTCAACGTATATCCGTGTTCATTTTATATTACTTATTCAGCATCTACCTGCCCACATTCCCTGGCAAAACTACAGTTATACAACGTACAATATGAACAACGCTTAGGAACACACTGTATTAGGAATAAATGTTGGTCGGTACTCGGTACTATTTTCATTTCAAATTTAACGATCGTGTTTGCTTCGGATGTTGATGATGTTAGAAAACACTTGCTAGATTTTAAATACTTGTCGGACACTAAAGTTTAACAAAATCATTTCGAAACAATTTGTAGGAACAGCATTTGTCGTCGGCTTCATAAAGTCCAAAGAGCAATCTTCAGTTTTAATGCTACGGGTGAGAAGGTATGCACATACTATTTTGCGAACACAATGGAACGCCTATATATCCAAGGAGGCTAAACAAATCAATAGCATTCATTTAATCAGGAAAGAGGTCTCTCATTGACGAATAAACCGAAAAGTGCAGAACCCATTAATTCAAATGTCTATAGGAATTCAACAGTACCTATAGATCAAGAGCTTTCTCAAACACTACGTTATAAACCCAAATGACTATAAAAAAATACCTCAGCACAAAACCGGGATTTGTACCCAGACGTAACAAAAAAAGTTTGTATTTTTGTTGATTCGTCAATACGAGACCTCCTGATCAATTTGATTGATTTGCTCAGTCACATTGTATAAATCGAGAGTCAAGGGACAAAAATTTCGTAATTATGTATATGTTAGGCTCAAACCCCGAAAACGGCCATTGGCCGTTTTAAACGGCCAATGGGCGAAATGTTGGTACCGA
>JAQGCA010003750.1:0-11286 GCA_034698945.1 Protaphorura quadriocellata
TCAATCTTTACTAGTCAACAAATGTAATTGAGAAAAAAGTAATTTCAATTACAAATTACAATTACAATTACAGACATTGTATTTTGTAATCCCAAGTCTGCTTATGATATTAAAATGGTATTCTCTTTTGAATTAGAGTGGAAAACGTTTTAGAACAGTGATCTGGTGAATGGTGATCTGATCTCTTTGCTTGTTCAGACTGGCATCGCTAGAAATTCTTTAGTATAAAATTGAGAGTCATGTTGTTGTATGGAAGGAAGGTGGCGTTGGAGCACGTGTTGAGTGGTTCAGCTGTGTTCTATTGATAGGATGCCCGCGCATGGACGACGTGAGGTCTTGATAGTCTGGAATACGACTTGAGTGTTTTTTACCTCACATTTTGTGTCCGTCTTCTGTTTCTGTGTGATGTGAAATTGACTGCCCGTCGTCCTCCGTCCTCCGATCAGTTGTTCCATTCTTCGTTGCTTTGAATTGGAGAGTCTCCTGTGACCGGAGTCTTCTCCATCGTGACCTCCGTTCTCGCTTCATCCCTTCAACTTAAAATCTTCTTCTTCATCGCTCACATTCAAATAGAAAAATCATTTTTTCACCTTCAGGTCCGGAGAAAATGGCTCAGTGCTGAATTTAAAATGGAAACTCAATTTGCAGTGAGTATCCCCGTGTGGAACGGGCTTGAAAGAGAAGTCCTCTTCAGTCACCCATCCTCAATTTATGACAGAAGAATTAGTCGTCATGGACAAAAAGAATTTTCTTACTCCCACCCCAAAATGTCTAACACAAGAACCATCTAGGTCATCCTCACGTCAAGGTCAAATTTTAATTCAATTAATTCATGTTTTCTTTTAGCATGTACGTTTTGCCATATTTCTGATTGAACGTAGCTGTAGGTCACAGGTTGCTTTGTAACGTACCTGCGTACCCTTCGTTGTTCATATCCAAATTTCTGAGCTTATTTTATCATACGTATTTCTATTATTCTGCCTCTGCCACTAGTTAATTTTTACTCTTATCGGTTTTGGGCTCTTTTCTAGTAGATCTGCACATGTTTTAATGGAATATACATGATTAATATACAAAAGGGAAACTCACTAACAACGGCTAACGTTGACGTAACTCCTTGGCAGTCTGTAAATCAGCTAATAATTTCCTAATTCCTGAGCTTTATTTCAACACAATTATGTCATATGTTTTCTTGCAATTACGGCAAACATTTTATAAGAGGGAGAAAGAATACGACAGCAAAGATTTCCGGAATGATCCCGTGATTCCCAATAGTTGTAGTAATCATTTTCGTGAAATATGAAAGGAAGCGACCGTTTCAATATCATGGCATGATCTAAAAGGGTGCTCTTCACGCAGTTTGGTAGGTCCGAATTACAAACACGAAACATTTCCCTATTTTCCCTTCGTTATGCGAATATTGTACCGCGATCCGTTTGTACTTTAAATAACTTGGAATTGGAATCCGAATCCAAGTTCATACTTGACAGCCTCTCAAGCTTCCAAGTTCCAAGTAAACCCTGGAGTTGACACTGACACGGTGACAGATCAGAAGAAAGGATAACATCGGATGTAGAGTTACCTTCTTGTTGTATTAACTGGTATATTCTTTAGTAATTCTATATTTAGATTTGATAGCTAGCATTTTCAGTTACACATTTTGAACAATACTTAGTAAAAGTCTTTTTGTTGGCATTAAAGCGGCAATATGAATATGATGATTATAATGTTATATCAGAATTCGGATTTCTCATTAATCATTCGTAGAAAACCGGACCAGATCATAGTTTCATAGTAAAACCAAGACCACCAAATCTAGAACGTATTCCATAATAATGTTCATTTCTGAGGTGTTGGGTTCGGTTTACTCGATTCCGTCAGTTTTTGTTGAATGGGTGCTCAAAGTGAAACTCCATTTTTAAGCACCCTGTTTCTGGGACACCTTGAAGGGTAATTGATTTTGTGTGCCCAGCAACGAACGTTGTTATGCAACTAATATCTAAACCGACCATTGTTAGTTCGAGTTCGACGAACGGAGTTTGAGGTTAACGAACTTGACTCTACCATTTGGCATGTGCAATGGACTCTCCTTTTGATTTTCTAATGTAGTCATCTTATAAAATCCTGGAAGGTCTCGTGCTATTGACCTCAAAATATTCTGTTAAACTCTCGTCATTCAATTTGAGTTTAGAATCTGTCATTCCTCGTTTGCTTTTGCTTTTGGTCACATTATTTTGTCTTCATTTCTTGCCATTCCGTCCTAGCCTTAGCTTTTCGTTTGTGCTGTGAAAAACTGCTGAGTAGCTTGAAATCATGAGTTCGAAGAACAAGAAGATTGGTGATAAACGTGGTAATTCTTATGCCGATATAGATGGTCCTGGTGGCAACTTATTGGCCAGAAAACCACAGCCCCGCCGTCGAGACGTCCCAGTTGGAAGTGCTAATGGGCCAGCCCCAAAGTTGGATATTTCTCCAAGGAAACCTCCTCCACAGAAAAGCAAGATTATGGACAAGAGATCGAGACCTCGGCTTAACACGAATCCACGACAGGTTAGTACAATTTTGGCAAGAATAGCTAGTAGAAACTTTCATAGGCGTCCTATTTCAAGCGACAAAAATTGTCGGGCACTGCAGATGGTCTCCTCTTATAGTGGATATGAATGGCATAGCTAGGGATATGCCAGTGAATGACACGGTCTTCTGATCCGAGTGATCGCCTAGCTTCAGCAGCCGAGGCCGAGGGACAGGTGTCTGTCGAAGCAGTAGGAAGGAATGTTATGGTTATGGTAGTGTTTATACCTCTTGTCAGTTGCTTTAAATTCTAATTTTTGCGTCAAATGTTCTATCTACTCAGGTAGGAGATGATAGTGAGACAGAAATGGGGTTTATTCCTACTACAGGAGGAAAGAAACAAAATTTCAATCACTTGCTAAATTTCCATTTCGCCCCACGTGAAGGAAGAAATTTGTGGCGATCTTTCAATACACATCCCGGTGGAAGTTGGCAGACTCGCTCGCGCACAACTCAAGGAAACGTGTTGCGACCGAAATTTAACAAGGAACATTTTTTACAGGCAAAGTAATGTAGATGCTCATTTTATGTGTATTGAATTTTCAAACTCATCTTTAAACCGATATTTTGTTTTATTCGTTAGTTGTCAATTCTTGGTAAAAGCGGATGGAGACTACACAGTTTATGATTTTGATCCAGACATTCTTGTAGCGTGGAACATGATTGAGCAGATCGTAATTAATATATTCATTTTCTATGTCAGGGCAGATTGCAGAATTTCTATCATTTTCATTTTCATTTAGAATATCCGAATCACTGGGGAGAATCCAGTCTGTCCAATTTGCTTATCACCTCCTGCTGGAGCGAAAATGACTCGTTGTGGTCACATATTTTGCTGGCCATGCATCTTACACTATTTGGCACTCTCCGACAATAAGTCTCGTAGCTGCCCTATTTGCTATGACCAAATAGCTCATAATGATTTGAAGAGGTAAGAATAAGAATTTAATTCAATTTAACCTTCTTGAGGTCCGAATTTGAATTATGAAATATATTTTTACTAATAGTGTTGTTGCAAACGTTTACCGAGATAATGATGTTGGGGATGAGGTCTCCATGCAATTAATGATCCGTGCTAAAGATTCGGCAAAAGCGATGCCACTTGTTTGCAAGAGCGGAGCCGGATTTAACTGGGAGAATTCGTATTCAAAGCTACTCCCTACAACCCCTGTGGAGGTAACATTCCACATTTCAAATGTGTCACTAACTTGTCTTTTGGGGATAATTATATATTTAACTTGATTTTAATGGATTTGAAATAATAACATAATTTTTAGTAAGCTGTAACTAAAAACAGTTCCAGATTCGTCCACTTCGGGTAAATCGAAGAAATTTCCACTATAATTTGTACATTTCCATAGATGTTTGGTCATTTTTATTTCGAAAGTAGAACTTCAGAGAGTTGCAAAGGTTGTGATTCTGACACTACAGTCGCTTACTTTTCCTATTAAATGTGGATGTTGTATAATATGTATTATTGTAATTGAAATAACTTGTTTGCCAGTAGTTTTATTTTCCATTCGTTCGCTCCAGCTCGGTATTAAATATTAATAACATACGGAAACACAGTAATTTTGCAGCATAGAAACAAATTTAAAGGTTTAACTAAAATCGACTTCTCCACTCCACTCCAGTGGTAAACAGTTCAAATATTTTGAAACAATTTTCACAGAGATTCAATTGAGGGCCTGAGACTAGGACTCTATCACCTGTTATTTCAAGCAGTACTTAATGACATTCTAACTGATATCAATAGAAACTTCTAATAAACATTCATTGTTTCCTACAGGTACTGGATAAAATCATTGATCGCGAACGCTCTGAACTAAGAATTCGGCTAAAAGAGGATGAACATTGCCCGGAAGTTTGTTTCGTTCACCAAGCCATGAACCAACTGGCTACTCGGAGGAATATTCTTCTGAAGGAAATGGCTGAGGCTTATAATTCGCCAATACCTGAAGCCAGTGCGCCGACCATAACAGTCGCCTCAGTTGGTCTGCAGGTAACCTCTTAACCATTTGTTTTGGATAAGTTTGATTGTCTTAACGGATTGTCGAAAATAAACGGAAGGTAATTTAACTTCAATAGGGTCTTGCCATGCCGGTAACCAGGAATAGAACCGAAAGTGGTGGAAGTGGGTCATCCGAGCAGAATGGTGGAACTAAGGATATCTTTGCTAGTAAGAGCGTCGAAGTTGACGGATTCTCCTACTTCTATCAAGGTTATTTTTTTTTCTTAACTTATCTTTGTCTTTCGTGATTTCTCAGAAGAATTTGTCAACCTTTTCTGTTGGTTTAAATGTTACCAACAGTTTACAATTATAAAATGGATTTCACTGCCAATACTGCCATGCGTGACTAAATGTTTCTATTACTTTTGAGATTTCCTTTATCATGTTTCAACATAGTTTTATGACGGTATCTTTACCTCACCTCTAATTTATTTCAGCCGAAGATGGGCAGAACATCTTTCTTCATCCATTGAATATGGCTATGTTGTGGAAAGGCTTCGGACCCGATCCAACAAACTGGCCTCAAACAATACATGTCAAAGTTGTCGAAAAAGAATACATTACTATGTGCTCAGAGGAAAGGAAGCGGTATAGGTTCTTGAAACACTTGCCGATTACGACATGTTTTCAATTGATTGAGGTCGAGGTCAAAAGCCCGATGATTTCACATGAAGTCTTGAAGGAATTTGAAGCACAATTGGCCCAACGCCAGAAGCGTCGATCTGAAAGAGTCCGAAAGGAAAGAAAGCGAGAGGAATTACTTGAAGAAGAGGAACGAAAAAGGAACGCCCCACTTCCCCGCCCAAAGGTAAGCTCTCTAGAAGAATATTAGAATTTCAACTAATATTTTTGTTTTCTTAATTCCCTGAAAATAGATTGAATCCAATTTAGACTTTCCACCGTGTGGGACACAGGAAGAATATGAATTCCAACATGCTCTATTGGCTTCATTAGCCGAGTCTCCTCTGGAGAATTTCTTCGATCAAAAACCAGAAGAGAATTTATCTGGAAATTCAGAGAAGACGAAGAAATCATTTATAGATCGAGAATGGAAATCCTTAGAATCTGATTATCCATCTCTTCGTACTGAGGATAGTGACGGACACGCTCCTGGTTCATCTCACATGTCTTTCGCTCAGGTGAGCCGAGTTACTGAAAAATCTTACATTAGTTAAATTTTGTAAATCAATGTTTAACGAATCGTCTCTTGTAGGCTGCAGCAAATCCTTCGACTGGAAGAAGTATCGCCACTATATCGCCAGCGTCAACCAGACCTGTCGTCGGTAAAGTCGGTACTGAAAAAGCTGACGGCGACGCCGAGTCTGAAGAATATAGCGTTCCAAATTTCAGAATAAGTGTGTCAGATGCTATTGCTAAGGCTTTAGCAACTCATGAAGGTAATACGCACATTTTTATTTAAAAAAAATGTCCCTCACTTGATGAATAAATTGACTAATGAATTCTTATTATTTAGAAGATGAACAAAGTGTTGGCAACTCTACGGCATCACAGAAAAAGAAAGGCAGGAAGAAGGGTAAGGTGCTTTTTGCTACCGGAGGAGTCGGAAATTTGGGTTCGAACTAATTCATCTTGCCAAACTGCGAAAATATTCAACACCGTACATCAATACAGAGAACCAATCATTTAAATAAACGAGAAAAAAAATTGCCACCTCTCACCCCGATATTGTGTCGAATTTAGAAATATTCCGTTTGATTGGACTTCAGAGGTTTGGAATAATGTAATATTTGTTAGTGGAGAGAATTTATACGAACGGTAGGATAGGAGTACTTTAACTATACTTTCAGCATGATTCAAAAAATAGTATCAATTACTGGTCGTCCTTGCTAGCACTCTTTGTATCATCAACATGTCAATTAAAATCTGACCTTTATGGTCTGTGAATGAATACAATACAATATTTAACTAGAAGGTATATTTGGATTGGATACGGTAATTAATTAAGCTGAAAACTCATTTGACTGATTTGTTCACACACTTCGTTTAGTTTTTGGCAGATTAAGCCATGTGTACATCTACATTGTATTAACCGTATTCGCTGTAGTTTAATTTCGGTTTCCCCATAATAGATTTCTTACCAGTTAAGTTACTAAACTGTCGAATTCATAACTTAGGCTTGAGTCGAGTTCATTTATAGTACGCACTAATCAGTTTCACATCTCCTCTGATTTTGTGTTCAAGTAATTTGGTACTTTAATTGTATTTCCGACTTGGGTAACAAACTGATTTTGTTTAGTTAGACTAGAATTATTGTATTCATATTTCAGTGCTGATTTAATTATTTAGGTAAATGGCTTTGATTGCTTCTACTGAGCTATGCTAAGATATCGGGTATCCCCAGTCTACACATGCATTCGTGGTTTTCCAGGGCTTTCCAGGGGAACTGATAAACGGACTACGCTCAACTGAGTCGTATAGTTTAAGTTCATATTAAGTTTATGCATGTTTTAGTTTTGCTTCACGATAATCTTAAAGGTCAAGGGTGAAGAACTCTAATAATTTCTTCGCTTGCCCGATAGATACATTTTATTAATGAGTAATTGTAATGATTGATTACATCAGAAAGTCAGTGACCAGCTGGCTAATCAATGTTTTGAAAAATTGTTATTCATTTTTATGGTTCTAATAATATTGCAAATACCATAAAATCTAATTGCCTCCCTGTATTTGCACGGATTCGCAAATACTCTTTTCGTGTGACTTTTCAGCCATTTACCATATTAATCGATCGCCCCATTCTCTTTTTGTAAAAATTTTGGGTTTGCGCTTGACACAGCAGACAAAATGGATTAGTTTTAATTGGGTTTTTGATAAATGTACGAAAGTTAATATAATATTTCAACTACGACAAAGGATGGCGCAAGAGGTCCCAGTGTCTGTTTAGAAATTATATGTTCGGTTTGATCAACCATCCATGTGTGTTTTCCACTTGACCCCTTCATGTGTGTTTGTGTGTAAAGTTTACAGTGCTAAAACATGATAAAAAAACGGACTAAATAATAATGATGACTGCTCCAAAGAGAAACAATGTTTAAGTACGAAATCGTGTTAAGTGCATGGTATATTGTAGAAGGTTTAGTTAATATTAACTGAAAAAGAATTCTATCACACATCGTGGCATTAATAAATGAATATAAAGACCAAAATGTGTTGTACCTAATTTATAATACATGCACGATCGAGTCTCCAGTGGTATGTATAATGCCACACCCACAGTAGGACCACACTAGTTTCACTGACATATGCAGTTCAAATCAATTTGACTTTTAAGAAGATGCGCTAAAATTTTAATCCTGCATTTTGCATCTTCTTGTCCTTGTCAATATGATCAGCTAACCTTGTCCAAACGAACACTTTGACTGCGGTCCAATGGTTTTTTTTTCTCTCTCTCTTATTTAAAGATTTAAGCACACGTGCTCGTAGTCGAATCTTTCAAATAATATTTAGAATGTTTTTATTTTATTTTCTTCAAGACAGTAAACACAATTTCATTGAGAAGAAACTTTTACAATGATTTTTTATCTCATTCAGATCCGTTAGTCTACTCTAACACGCATAATAATCTCGCAAATATGTAGAAAACATGATTTATAAAGATAAGTACGTTAACGACAATAATGGTTAGGAGCGTTGGAACACATTTCGTAAAAGATTTCAAAGAATGAAGTCTTGAATGTTTTTTCAGTCTGATATTTTTGCATTGACATGGTCCGATTTCCGATCCCCGGTGCGGGTGCGGTGGAACCAATTAGGCCCGTTTGAAATAACGCTTTGCCTGCACTCCTTTGCTGTGCTTCATTGTCTGCAATAAAAGCGAAGTGTGGAGTGATTTTATTAATAATTTTCTCTATAACGTTACCGTTTCGAAATTTCTTAATTATTTCTTACAATGATTAAACCGTCCTCCGTAAAATCAAAAATCCTCTCAAAATCACCAATCTTTTCATTTTTACAAACCGTGATGAAACTGTCACCTTCCATGGTAGTCACATTCTGGAATTCAAATTTGAAAAATTAATTCGGAGATACTTGAATTTTATTTGATTGTGGTGAAACCTGTACTAGGTGACTTGTTAGGGTAACTAATGTATGTAGTTAATACAGGAGACATAGCGTAGCCGCGTATCTAGGCATAAGATACCCGGCCGTCCAAGAGAGGTGGTCGGGAGGACAGGTTTCGTTATATTTCCCATACCTCAAGAATATCACCACTCGGTATTTCTTCCTCGTAAGGCTCATTCAATTTGAATGTGTTCACAGTAGTCTTGAAAAATGTGACGGTTTTGAAGACCCAAGTATCACCAGTGTCTTCGTCATCCTCATCCTTTATTTTGGTTACTTCAACGGTTGGAGAAGTTGACAACATCAACATCCTTGGGATGTAAGGAACACCTAACAAAGAAATACAATAATTTCAAAATCAAAAGTAACCCTCAACAAAGCTTGGGTTAGAAGGAAATAGAACAAACTAAACAATCAACAATTCGACAACGCAGAGAACAAAGGAAATCTGCCCCAATTATTTTTTGCGCTCTTTGTTCTCTCTGTACTAGTGCGCTGCAAGATTCGTAAGGGATTCAATTTTGAAATTTTCACATCTCTGATGTTTCAGCAAGGCATAGCGAACAAAGAACGCCAAGTATCAGAATGTACGCATATAAAAATAATTAATTCCAGTATAATTTCAAAAAAATACTTCAGCAAAGGGAAGTGAACAAAGAGTGCATTTGAAATTAGTTTACTCTAAAGTCGATTGACATCACCAATTGTTTGCTAGATTTTAAAAACCTTGTATTTCATCGATACTAATTGGCAATGTGAACAAAGAGGTGACGCGCGCGTAAGATACTATGTCACCGTTAAAACCCGAAATTATCTCATTTCAGTAATAACGAAGAAACATGCACTCGGATAACTTTGTAAAAGATTTACGCTAGCATATTAGTGGCGTTTCAAAGGTTTCGTTTCCAGGATCTGCAATGCCATCGTGAACAAGGACAACTCGCGCCAAATCGCTAACTCTTCTATAAAGATTAATTAAAATAAATACCAATAGTTTTCAAGTAATCGTCCAGGTTCTCATTTTTCACAAACTTGTAAGTTCCTTCAATTGAAACCATTTTTCCTCAAAAAAAAAATTAACGTTTTCAACAAAGAAATCTATAATATTCTACGGGAGTGAATCTTTTCGCTTCTTCTTTATTCGACTCTAGGAGCACGTTTTACTCTTGTTGCAGGTTCGTCCGTGGTTTAAGTTGAAATGTTTGGCGTCGTAGTTGTTCCAATATGCGCGATGTTGAACTTTACAACGCACAGGATAGGCGAAACCAACAGGTTGTTTACAATAACAGATGCACAAAAAAACATTTCAATGTAATCTGGGCTTGTACTCCCACTACTCATCTTGCTAGCAAGAGCATCATCTCCAGTGGTAGTGGTCCAGCGCAGCTTCCCACCACCCTAATCATGTATTTTACTACAAGGCACTCCATAACGATGTCCCAGACCTCACAAATTCTCGTGGAGTCTCCGTCCGTCGCCTTATAAATGCACAACGTCATTTCTAGAAGTTGCCCAGCACAGCATCCAGGTATAATAAATTTGACCTGACAACAATGACCTTGACACGACACCAAATATTCTTAATTCATTGGCATCACCTGAGTCTGAGTGGGTTTCGGTCAGAATTAGTCTGCCGAAATGCAGTACAACTTCTTTTTGCCTATCTTCGGAGATAATATGGTCAAAAGAGTTCCTCATCAGCTTCCTCGTGAGAGCTGATAAATCTCGAGCTAAATCAATACATTCGAAAATTCGAAAAAGTTCAAAATGGAAGATTTTCATTGGATATACAAAAGAATTTAAGTAAAATCAAAATCTTGACAGAAAAAATTATTTTTTCGTACGTGATGCATCTATAAATGGGCGCGTCTACTACGCGGGACCCAGACCTCAGAAAATTTTTCGACCAAGTTCGAAGATAGGCGAAAAAAAGTACTTCATTTCTTCAGACTAATTTTGACCGAAGTCCCATTCAGGGGATGCCAATGGATGGATTAAGAAAATTGGGTGTCGGGTCAAGGTCATGGTAATCAGGTCAAATCTATTACGTAATATACAGACTAAGAGACAGGACCTCACAAATACCAAAATACCAATAAAACAATTTGGCGCGTATGTTAACGGCATCCTTTTTTGTCTAGTGTTCATGTCATCGAAATTGGACATAGTGTGCGACTACCGATTGTTCACAAGGCTTGCAGAGTACCGCGAAAACTAATTCAAGTTTGATTTGAGTGAACCATCTTTGTCCTTGCCTTCGAATTATTTTAACATTTCACTAATATTTTGAGTCACCGTGAAATAATTCAGTTTTCTAGAGTAAAGAATAGCATAGGACGGGGAACCACTGTTAGGATATTTCTCACAAGTAAGAATGAACCATTTTCACCTTAATTCTATTATTCATTATTTTAAACTATCGATTGATCGATTCAACCAAATAGTACAGATTTCCTAAAAATTCAGTAAGTGGCTGACTGCTTAATTTATTATAGCATTCAGGGAAACCGGAAAAGCTGTTAAATACTCTATAGAATCTAATTCTATAAATTGAAACAAATTGAAGTTATTGGACTATTAGTCGGAGCAAGAGGAACCATTAGTTCGTTTTTTGAACAATT
>JAQGCA010003751.1:0-11283 GCA_034698945.1 Protaphorura quadriocellata
AGTCCAATTCCAAGTACGGACTTGTACTTGGTACTTTGTACTTAAGTACAGTTTGAAAAGGAATTGACCCATCTCTGTTCAGATAAATCTCTGTCAGTTCGATTAAGCTAAGGAATCAAGTTCCTGGAACCGACATTTCCTTTGGACCATACAAGTTTCAACAGAACTCCTAAACTTATAGTCTTTCGATATTGATTATAAATGATAGGATCGACTACCAACCGGCGAGGCGACATATTCTCAAATCATATATTAGAATATATTAAATAAATTTGACATTTATTTATAAATTCAGTAAAATCTGAGTGTTGAATCTATCATGAGAGCTTCTGAGGAGCACATTCTCATGAAATATTAGAAATAGAATTTCAACCCAAACTAGACTAAGTGACCAGTTGTGTTTGGCCTTGCCTTTCGGTGAATTCCAGTTAACGTTTCGTTTCCTTACATAATTTCTTCGATCACCAATTATTATGTCAATTATCGAATATTTTGCAGGAATTCTGAGTTAGAATAATCGCGTGGATGGGAATAGGAACTGGCAGCTTAACGTAATCAATTACTTTTTCTCCCAATGAAAATTAGGTTTTTGTTGCCCTTCCGGATAAGTTGTTTTGTTATTTTCATTTTCCACATCTTATTTTAAGCAAGGACTTGGTGACTCGAGGAATGAGTAGATTGCACACTTCAGTTAATCACAGACTGGTGAAGTGGAGAATCAATGCGTAATATTTATTTCCTTGTTTTGTTTGGTATTGTGCGTTTGTTTAATTTATTTCTTTATTTTCCGTGTTTACTTAGTACATGTGCATTGTGCATGTACGCGAGAGAACATTATTTTTTAGTTCAAATCGGACTCAATGAATTGAAGGAATCCTACGCAGTGGTGGCATGTGACAGCGGACGAAATAAAAAATAACTTTACCAGAATTATGCCCGGTTAAATGACGGACAATCTCTGGCGTTACCTTTCACTGTGTTAAATTTTGAAAATTTTAGGCCATCGCTATATAGTTTAAGATGTTACTGAAAACAGAAGATGATAGTGCCTAATTTGTCAGTTGGCCCAATCCTTCGGAATCAATTGCCAAGCGAGTTTGGAAATGTAAGGCAGTCATTAAATATCTTAACATATATGTAATCACACGTAAAACATTTACATACCACTGAGGTTGACCTTCGGTTTGAATTCCGCCCCCGTACATCTTGATATTTATGGCACCGCCCTACTAACTAATGATATTTTAGTATTCTTAATTCAATTCCAAATATTAGAATCGACGATAAAACCAATCTTAGATCTTGCTTCAAACTTAGATTACCCACAAATTAAATAATTTCATACGCGTTAGTGAAATGAATTGACATTCCGAAAGAGGTTCACTTCCGACGAACTGACAGCACTTGCTCCCACCTTAGGGGTTTCTAGTTTGAATGGATTCCAGCAGTTGTGCATTCCCTATGCCAAATAATAATATCTACTGAAGAATATGCTGCGTTGTTGACCATTCCTTACAGTTACAGCGATAGTCAATTTATGTGCGAATGTTTCACTCACATTTTTATATCTTTTACATAACACATTTTGATATCGTTTTAGCACAGATTTTAAAAGCTCCCTGGACTAGTCCTTGGAAACCGGCTATGCGCCAAGTTGCAAAGATATTTATGTTCGGACTACAGATTTATTAAATAATTTAGACATCATCATTATTATAACCGTTTAGTAGACATGACAATTGCTACCAAAGGATTCTACTCGAGTAAAGTAGGTTCCTACTATTAGGGGTACCTCCACAAGAAATTCGAACGCGCAACCAATAAACCCAAATATCGCAGATGTTTGACTATGACTTACTACGCGCATCAATTGATGACTGTATTTTAGTAATAATTTTAAAACCAACACATTAACTGATATTTCTTAGCGTAGTATAACGTATCGTGGATGCGTATTTCTCGCGGAGAGCAGGTTGCTTTCCATTTGGCCTGAAAAACATACAGTACCTCTAGTAGAACAGGAGGAATCACCCGGTGATTAAACCCATTATAAAAATTAAATTATAAAAAATATATATATTATATTCACATATATATTATATCCGTATATTGGCGATGACCTTTATCGAAAAGGGAAAACTAGTTGCGGTACCATTTCGATTTTGGCTTGATGTGATCGACCATACCCATTACGTATACTGTCGTCTGGGTGCTACATACATATGATAGAAAGTTTAACATTGATAACAAAATAAAAATACCTTTTATCGTTCGAGATTGCGAACTATAAAATACAATTCATATTATCAAAATGTCCTATGTTGGGCAAATAAAAACTTAATCAATGGGTGAGGCAATAATTTTCCGAAAAGGTCTCGGACCTTCATTCGGAAATAAACAATAAAATAAATTCGAATGAACGAATGAATTAATGGCCACAAGTTTGCATTCATTGAGGTTGTGCGGGTTTTAGTTTGGCATGCCAGCAGCTGTATCATTGGAACACTAGATCCAAGCCAGACCTCAGTAGAATTAGAGTATATATTTTATGAGAGGATTTAAAAATGCGTCTACCATTTTCTTTTGAAATACACGTTAAATCATGCAGTTTTCCTTCCGGAAAGTCGGTGTCCACCGGAGTGATCTGATTTTTCGTAAGGAAAACTCAGAAATCTGTAACGGTTTGAAGTACGCACAGTATAGTAAGCTTAATATGTTTGGAAAGGTTAGTGTTTTGATCAAAATTCCTGAAAACTTCTTTTTAAAATATGTTGTCCGTTTCTGTTTTGGAAATACTCTCGATCGAGCTTAATTTCTTCAATGAATAGGTATTCTACAGTAAGCTCTAATCTTCGGAGGACAAAAACTTAAAAATCTGTAATGTTGCAATTATTTGACATACGTATACGCAATTCATTGTAGGTTTAATATGTGTAGAAAATAAAGTGCTTTGTCCCAAATTTTTGAAAACAACTTTCGAAAATATGTTGACCATTTTGTCTTAAAATCGCACATGATCGAACATTATTCTCTGAAGAACGAGATCTTCTTATGAGAGTTCTAATTTTGGAGAAATAAAACTTGAAAATCGTTAACGCTTGAGCGGTTTGAAGTGCGCACGTCTTAGTGGGTTTAAAATGTGTAGAGAAGTTAATGTTTTGTCTCAAATTCTTGAAAACGGCTACTAAAAATATGTTCTCCATTTTGATTTGAAAAGGTCCTGGATCGAATATTATCGTTTCAAAATTGGGGTTCTTTGGTGACCTCTAATTTTTGGGGAAATAGAACTTGAAAATCTATAATTCTGTAACAGTTTGACGCACGCCCATCATAATAGGTTTGAAATGTGGAGAATATCTTGGAAAACGACGTTGAAAAATATGTTGTCCATTTGTTCAAAAAATATTCTACTCATAAACCCTTCATTACTTCAATAAATTGGTGTTCTAAGGTGAGCTCAAAATTTTGAGGAAAAAAAACTGTAAAATCTGTAACGTTGCAATTACTTGACACACGCATATCATTGTAGGCTTAAAATGTGTAAAAAGATAGTATTTTATTCTAAAATTTTGAATGCGGCTTTTAAAAATATTTTCGCCATTCTGTTTGAATAATACTTCGGATCGAGCTCAACAACTTTAAAGAAATTGGTGTTCTTCGGCACGCTCTAATTTTCGGGGAAGAAAACTTGAAAATCTGTAACGCTAAAACGGTTTGATATACGGTTGTAATAATCGGCTTAAAAAGTGTAGAAATTTTCTTGTTTTGTTCTAAATTTTTGAAGACGGTATTTGAAAATGTTCCGGATCGAGCTTCGTTCTTTCAATAAATTGGTGCCTTACGGTGAACCATAATGTTCGTGAATGAAGACTTGAAAATCTATAACGTCGTAACCGTTCGACGCATGCAAAACATAGTAAGCTTAAAATTTGTATAAAATATAGTATTCTGTTCTAAATTTTTGAAAGCCGCCTTTTTAACATATGTTTTAAAAATGCTCTGGATCGAGCTCAGTAACTTAAACAAATTGGTGTTTTTCGGTGAGCTCTAATTTTCGGGAGAGTAGAACTTAAATATCTGTAACCTTGCAACGGTTTGACGGAATGAGGTCATAATAGGCTTGAAATGTGAACAAAATATTATGTTTTGTTCTAAATTTTGGAAACGCTATTTGAAAATATATTCCCACTTTGTTTTTAAAATGCTATTTTCTAAAAAGCATTATTCTCTCAAGAAATTGGTACTCTTCGGTGAGCTGCAATTTTCTAAGGAATAACATTTGATAATCTGTAACGTTGAAACTGATTGACACACGCTTATCATGGTGGGCTTAAAATGTGTAAAGAGGATGGTATTATGTTCTAAATTTGTGAAAGTGATTTTCAAAATATGTTCGCCATTCTGTTTTAAATATACGCTGGATCGAGCTCAATTTCAAGATATTGGAATTCTTTAATGTGCTCTAATTTTCGTGAGATAATATTTTAAAATATGTAATGTTGGAATGCTTTGAATTTTTGAATTTCGACTGAATTCAACACTTCTTCATTTTCTCCATTCATTAAAATTGTACCAGTTTAGTCTGTTACCTTGTCTGTTCATATTTGATGGGAGGTTTTAAAAATGCGTCTACTATTTTCTTTGGAAATACACTTTAGATTATGGAAGTTTCCTTCGGCAAAATGGGTGTCCTCTGGAGAGATCTAATTTTCCGTACAGAAAACAAGAAATTTTGTTACGTTGAAACGGTATGACATACGAACAGTATAGTAAGCTTAGTATGTGTAGAAAGGTTAGAATTTTGATAAAATTATTGAAGACTTCTTTTTAAAATATGCTGTCCCTTCTTGCTTTGGAAATAGTCTAGATCGAGCTTTATTTCTTCAATAAATTGGTGTTCTACGGTGAGCTCTATTTTTTGGGGGACAAAAGCCGAAGAATTTGTAACGTTTCAATTATTTAACATATACACAAATCATTGCAGGTTTAATTTGTGCAGAAAATATAGTGTTTTGTTTCAAATTTTGGAAGACGATTTTTCAAAAAATGTACACCAGACTGTTATAAAAATACTCTGAGAACTCAATACCTGAAAGAAATTTATGGCAAAATAACTTGAAAATCCATAATTGGCTTAAAATATGTAGAAAAACAAAATGGGGATATATTCCCCATTTAGTTTTTAAAATGCTCTGGATCGAGCTTTATTCCCTCAAGAAATTGGTGATTTTTGGTGAGGTCTAATTTACGGGATAATAAAACTTCAAAATCTGTAACGTCATAACGGTGTGACGTTCACACATCCTATTAGGCTTAAAATTTTTGAAAGAGGAATTTGAATACGTATATCTTTGTTACTTTGCTTTAAAAAGCTCTGGTCCGAGATTCCGTCCTTCAATATTGGTGTTCTACCGTGAGCATTAAATTTCCAAAAAATAATAATTGAAAATCTTTAAGATCGCAACAGTTGTACGCACATTATAATAGGTTTAAAATGTGTAGAAAATTTATAAATTTATTCTAAATTTTTGAGAAAAATTTTTGAGATAAGTTTGCCATTCTGTTTTTAAAATATTCTGCATTCTAAATCAAGCTGTAAGTGCAAGACTACAATAATTTTCAGGCCGACGAAATTATTTGGGTGAATGACCTAACGCGATTTTTGAATGCCATTTTATGGACATTTTATTTCAACTTTGACATTACTCGATTCCAATAATTATTTAATTCCATTTCGGTCCAGGTTATACTATTTAATTTATTTAATTGAATCTGCACCGAAATGAAAATAATTAAAAATTGGGTTTCAAGTGAACTACAGAAATGTCTGAACCACCTTTTCACGGAGTCCACACAATTCAGTTTTTGAAATACACACAATCAATCGGACCAAATTTGAAATAACTCGAGGATTTTCAGAATCCAGTAAATTTTAGAGAAACTGAAACAGCCAAGCTGTACAAAAGCGATTTGGAACTGCAAGTCTAATTTTTTTCTGCACATTTCATCAATTTACCGCTCAGAAACTCGATTTTACCCAGCTATCCTATCTCGACACGTGTAATTTTGCTTTTCTAGAGAAATTCAAGAAGGCAAGTAAAATTCAGTTTTATGAAAAATTGTCAATTACTTGCACCCGCGAGATGGACTTGGTACTCTTATTGTTGTAGGTAATCCAGAATTTAGCTTTGGTTTTCGCGATCTCTGTTTCCGAATTCTGGCCAAGCCCTACGAATTCTTACGGTATTAAGAATAAACAAACAAGAGAAAATATTCGAGTAGCAACCATTATAACATCTGTTAATTTTGAAGAGAAGGAGAGAACTCTATTTGGGGCGTAACCCAGTTTTAGATTTTCAATACTGCACTTGATAATACTTTAGCCACTAAAGTCGATGAAGAATGAGAAAAAGATGACCTGCACATATTACTCACTTAACTGAGCAGCAATGTGATTTCCTAATCGGCCGAGTACTTGAGTTGGAAAGGTATTCTATTTTTTGTTCACAAAATGGAAATGAATGAGGGAACCAGTACGTTTTTAAATTATTGGCCTAATAAACGCAATAGACTAACTAACTAATTATTATTTAAAATTTATTGCAGCATTAACGGCAAAAAAGTGAGAGAGCAGCGAGGTTATTGGTCTTGCATTGAAACCTATGCCTGAGGCCACTTGTACAGGGTGTTTACTATCTCTCAGACTACTTTGAAACTTTTTTTTGAAATTTTAATATTTTAAGATTATGAATTTTATTTATTTTGTGAAATTTTGAACTTAACTTTTTTTTTCGAATTTAAAAATTGTGCACCGACGTCAACAAATATTTAATTGAGTTAGCGACGCGCAAAGTTTCAAAGTAGTCTGAGAGATAAAAAACACCCTATATAGTAAGACTACTTGGGTATTATTACTTTAGCATTGGTCGTTGCTCATATATTGAATTTTTTGGCAAGCCGTAGAATAATCATCGGACACGGCACAACCTATGTATATACAATACTGCGTTACGTGTAGTTGGTACCTTAAGTTCAACACTGACCGTATAAACGAATATTTGGTTTCACAAATCGAGGAGTTAGACTTTTGGCAGAAAGGATGTATCCGCAACCGCGGCTTCCTTTCAAGAAACTTTAATTACAATTTCAGAAGAATCCATTATAAGATCTCGAAGATGGATTCTTTCTTGTAGAAACATCGGGTCAAGGTTTCCTAATGCAGGCAAAACAGATTCTAACTAGTACTATTAGAGCTAGTTATCGATTCTTCAGGTAGCCAAGGTTCGCATGGAAGAAGAATGAGATGTTTTTATTTTGGATATTTTGTCCAGTCCAGATATCTTGTATCACGTTACAATACTTAACACAACGTGGCATGATAATTTTAAAGTGCTAACTGAGTTTAGTTTCTATAGCTGGGTAGCAATAGTTGCAGGTAAGTGCAAAATAAACATTTTTACCACACTCTTCATCCTGCAAATGTTTCCTTTCGATCAATTCCACACGGAATTGCAATTCTACCTAATGAAAAGAAATGAAGGTTATAATAAAAGTCTTCATTAATCGCATAAACATTTTTGCTCAAATTTGTTGGGCAAAGTGCAGTGAATGGAAAAATAACCAGAGAAAATTTTCCTAAGAGAGAAACAACGTAATACTTGTTAGTAGTTCGACCTGTTCCGAAGAAATAGATCCGTTCTAAAAAAATTCTTAGAAATATCGACTTAGTTTTGAAAAAAAAAGAATTCTATTGAATTATCGAACGGCCTTGGTATCTTTTTTTCAGCAATTTTGAAATTTTAGGATTATCGAAGCGTATGTCGGAAATAACCAACTTTCTAACAACGAAGTTATTAATTCCCTTTGTTTCAGCCGGGAATCCAGGAGCCTGTTCTTCGATATTTTTTCTATGTCTTCACAAGACGTATTCGGTTTTATACGCTGTCACTGTCGAGTACTATCAATATGTTTGCCCACCGTGGACTCCGTAATTAACTATTCGCATTCCATTCCACTGATTCTTTTTCGGTGAAACTGTGCGAATATTCTGAGCACTAATCAAAATGTGTGACGTTTTCGTAAGCATGAGTTAAATTCACCAAACCCAGAATTTCGAAGCAGATCGCGAAATCGCGAATCTTCGAAAATTAGTTAAAATGAAAAGTCAATATCATCGCTAATCGTAAAATGTCAAAATTTTGAAACAAAAAATTAAGCCCTTAAGATATGGCAATTAAACTTTTCTTCTTAGAGAATCGTGTCGTTATTTTAAGAAATTTTAAATGTTACGGAATAGTTGTGAAAGTTAAAACGTAATTCATTCTGGCATTCAGCTATTTAGGAGTGTTGTTCTTAGTCAAGTGTCAGCTACATTCAACATTAGCGATACTCACTGACAAACCTGCCTATGTGGTGTTTGGAGTGTGCATTGTGTGCGCGATGAAGCTGTTGACTAAAATGGTAAAAAATCCAATCCAATTTTGCTCAAATTCTTACGAGAATCTAATGTTATACTCTTAGCGTTGTGTTGTTTACCATAGTCACGACGTTGAAATTTAGTACGGTAGTATATACTTTAATTTTGATTTATGTTATGACTCCACGAATATATTATATATTGTTACCAATCGTTATAAAAAAGTTTATGACAGATTTTCGGCAGGAAGGATGCATCCGTAACTGCGGGTTCCTTTTATGGTTTATTTTATTTTTTTATTTCAAATCAAACATGGTCCTCTTGTTTACAACAGTTTATTCTGAAAATATTGGCCAAGTGGAAAAGCCTTTATTTATCTATCTATCTACCTATGACGGAGGACTCTACGTGACTCTTGTTGATGGATTCTTTCAACAACAAACGGGTTTCGAAACTTGCCTGTTCTGTTCTAAATTTTTGAAAACGACTTTTGAAAATATGTTGTCTATTTTGTTTTAAAATCGTACTGGATTGAACATTTTTCACTCAAGAAATTAATCTTCATATGATAGTTCTAATTTTGGAGAAACAAAACTTGAAAATCCTTAACGCTAGAGCGATATGGGCGCACCTCATAGTACATAGGTTTAAAATGTGTTGAGAAGTTAGTGTTTTGTCCCAAATTCTTGAAAACGGTTACTGAAAATACGTTCTCCATTTCGTTTTGAAAAGGCCCTGGATCGGACGTTATCGTCTCAAAGAATTGGGGTTCTTTGGTGACTTTTGATTTTTGGGAAGAACTTGAAAATCTGTAAGGTTGTAACAGTTCGACGCACGCATATCAGAATGGGCTTGACATCTGTAGAATAGACAGTGTAATGTTCCAAATTTTGGAAAACGACTTTTGAAAATATGTTGTCCGTTTTGTTTCAAAAATACTCTACTCAAAAATGCTTCATTACTTCAAAAAATTGGTGTACTAAGGTGAGCTCTAAATTTCGAGAAAAAAAAACTGTAAAATCCGTAACGTTGCAATTATTTGACACACGCACATCATTGTAGGCTTAAAATGTGTTGAAAAGATAGTATTTTATTATAAAATTTTGTAAGCAGTTTTTAAAAATATGTCGTCATTCTGTTTGAATAATGCTCTAAATCGATCTTATCACGCATATCAGAATGGGCTTGAAATGTGTAGAAGAATGTAATGTTCCAAATTTTTGAAAACGACTTTTGAAAATATGTCGTGCATTTTATTTTAAAATAGATCTGTATAGAGTTCAGTATTCTAAAGAATTCTTCGGGTACCTCTAATTTTCGGGGCTGCAACTGTTCAACGAAGGGACATCGTAATAGGCTAAAAATGTGTAGAAAAGATAGTGTTCTGTTCTAAATTTTAGAAAACACCTCTTGAAAATATGTTCACCATTTGGTTTGATAATGTCCGACCGAGCTTCATAAAATCGGATTATATGAATGATGTATAGAATAAAATGGAAGCCAATGCAGCTTCAAGTCTTAGAAAGTTTTTGATTCGTCTGTGTTTCAAAAATATATTCGATTCTATTTAAATATTTCAGCAGCTGTGGTGTCGTAGGAAAACATAATTCTCATAACTCTAAATCATACTAAAATATAGGTCTGTGGATTCTGTCAATCGATCAGTCAGTTTTAGTAGTAGTCGCAAGAGTTATTTCAATTATAGCATTATTTCGATCTTCAGATTCTTAAAACAATCAAATTAAAACTAATGTCCGATTACAGGATTAATTAGTTAATGTTCGCACCTAATATTCAATTTTTTCAATCATAACTCAGTTTGAAGTTTTATTGAATTACCTATCCATTCACTGTTTCTATTCATCTATATTTAGAGAGTCCCATTCCCTCGGGTTGACAGTCCGTAGGAAATTCAACGTAATTGTTGTTTTTTGAGCCTGTTAAGCTATCTACACTCTGATATTGTAAATTTTGTTAACCACGATCACAATTTGTTGTTTAAAACAGCATGCTTTAATTAAGTCAGAATATTGTAACACCCATTGGAAATCAATTCGGTTATTTTACCGAACTGTATGGGCTATGGAGCATTATGACTTTAATAAAGCATTCTCTGACTCTGAATTGCTTGATTAAGCTTGCTTTAGCGAATTTGTCTCGTATAAAGTATTATCCTAGTACTAGAATAGGCGTCGGCGGGGCGGCCATTGACCAAATGCAAGGAATCCCAATCACTTCAAAAACCACGCGATGTTTTCCCATATCTCAATTTCTCAATGCAAATTGCAATTATTAATTTGTGTGAAACACATTTCAATTCTAGAATTACTCCAATTAATGAAAATTAACTAATTCACCATGAGATACATAATATTTTAATTATAAAATTTTTCTAAATTTGGTATGCTTTTTGGAATAATTATATCAGCAACACATTGTGTTAATTTACGGAATCCTTAAGGACTATCTAGTCAACAAACTAGCAGGGAGATTTACGTGTATTTTCTAAGGTCCACCATTCCCATTCGATTGACCCTCCCGCTTGACTGACCTTTCTGGAATTTGGTAGACAGGTTCCCTTGGAGGGTCTTACGCTTGGGTTTCATGTCAAAACTTATTCGTATCATTGAAAAATAAATTAATTTCTGAGAGACTACTGAAAAAGTCTCTTCGTCCACCTGACAACGATTGTTTCTCCGTGAACTTCGACCGTGGCTCAAAACCGTGTATGTTGCGGTCCAAAATTTTAAATTGAATGTGTGAAACTAGTGGATATTTTTTATGAAATTATGGAAAACACATTCAACCCAATTTGAATTGACAGACCTGTCTACCCGCCTTTACATTTTGACTGGTGTAAATTCATA
>JAQGCA010003752.1:0-11283 GCA_034698945.1 Protaphorura quadriocellata
AAAACCCCATTAAAACCCTTAAAACCCCATGGGTCGGGGTTTTGATCATTCAAACCCGGGTTTTTGCCTACCCTGCTGACCGCTGCAGTAATTCTCTGAAATTGTTGAAAATCAACATCGGTTGTCACGCCAAGACTCAAAATCGGGAAAAATACTCCCCTAAGCCGTAATTTTAAAATTTTGATAAAAAGTTCGAGTCAAAAAAAGTAGTGCTAAAATTCTACCTACGGATTTCCGAACGACGGCTATCCTTCTTCAAAACATTCAAGTTAATTTAAAAAAAAATCCGCACCCAAACCGGTCAAACCGTCTTAAAGATATTCAATTTCAAAAGAGTGGACATGTTTCTGAAACACCCTGTATATGTATTTATATAGGGCTAGCCCTCAAAAGATACAAACAAACAAGCACCGCTGTCATTCACATGTTCAATCGTCAACTCAAAAATATGTAGTAAATTCCAGATAGGCATCTTATCAAATGACGTTTTATTGTATGTCGTCACGTAAATATGAATCAACAAAACTCATTATGTATAAACGTGGAATTAAATTGTATTGAATATTGAATTCAATACATTTGTTCTGTTATTAGCCTGTGGTTTTTAAACCGATGGCCTTACAATAAATCATTTTTTAAACAAATTCAAGACTCAATATTTATTATTTGCACTTGAGGGGTCACTGATTCTGATTCTTTGATTTAAGAATAATTTCAAAAAGCTCATATTAAATGAATCTCTCCACTCATTCCTTACATCAAAATAAATTATCCCGTCTGAATTCACACCTCCAATCACAATGTCTGAGCCAGCCATTGACCCTGACAGTGAGAGTCCAAATCCAATCCATCCTTCTGTTTTGACACTAACACTAAACTCAATATTATTTTTATCCAAATCTGTTTCCCATTCTAAACTGTACAAATCAGCCGAAAGGACCTCTGTTCTTTTCCCTTGGGGTTTACAATCCGAGAATGAATTGGTGAGATTTAGGGTCAGATAGAGTATTAAAATTTTAAAAAATTCTAACTTCATTTTGAGGATCGCACGATAAATTGAGTGCTAAAAACGATGCCGTAGAACTAAACTCATTTCTCCATCAACATTCATCTGAAAAAATGTTGATTTTTTATCATTTACATTTACATAGAATGAGATAGTTGACGCACTTAATAAGATAAAAGTTCATGGGAAATCGTTGCATTTATCACCTTATCTGGAGTTGAATTTTAATTACATTATCTGAGTCCAGTTTCGCAGGAAATGCGGATTACGTGGAAATAATCATGGGTTCTAGTGTGGTCTCTGACTCATTCATTATCATAATCAAGTATATTTCTATATTACGGGTACCTTCCCCAAGCCAAATGATATGCAACTCAAAGTTATACGCTCAGACTCCACGGCAATCCTTGACCCATACCATTTTTTACGTCGAATGTCAATTAATGTGTAAATTAATTTTCAAATAAATTATTTATTGTTACATTAAATAAATTACTTTCTTCAAATTATAGAAATATTATTTATCGTCTAAACTGCAGTAAAAATCCATGTTTGATTGGCGTTGCCCAAGTTGCAGAGGCTGGCATAGACTTGGGTGTTGATTCTAAAAATAAATTAATAATTAATACAACAATAACGATAAAAATAATATTGTACAAAATATTGATCTTCAATCAAATTCAAAATCGACGAAATTCATTCAATATCTATGAGTTGCGTCTCTGGGGATAATTTCCTATGATGGCGGTAAATGGCGCATCGAGGGCCGTTCAGGTATTATGTTAGTTAAAAATTGCCAAAAGTTTGACTTACCCGTCAGATGTCATGCAATGTCCATTTTTGTCATTTTGAATAGCGTATTTATTCTCTTCGTCGAGTGGGGTCACTCTCCACCATTGATTTCTTTTGTAATATCTCAACTAAAAAGCATTCATTCAATTATTTATTTTAATATAAATATATAAATACAAATATTACATATAATTTGTGCAAAAAAAATACCTCCTGATACACCAGACCAGAATTAAGGTCCAAATCCAAAACCAGAGCCGAGTATGCATTTTGTTGCTCCGCCTTGATCTCGTGTGTATTTCCTGTTTTAAAAATAATTAGTATGCTCAGAAATTTGAAAAAATATAAACTCTGCACACAATGGACGGCTTTTTACTGACCAGTGCCCAAAATAAATCTTTGCCTTGGATCTGTTCCTTGAGCAATTTCAGTGATGACACGAACACCCCTAGAATTTGCGCCTCCGATCGTTAGTACCTAAATAAACAAAATATTCAGAATAAAATAAAATCATTATATAATTGAAAATTAGTTCATTCGACTTACGGATTCATCGGCGGATTTGATCTGGTAGTAACGCCCTCTCTCAACATGTACTCTATTGGCGGCTTGCGACGCTGCTAGCAAAACCAAAAACAGGAAAAAATGCCCGAATTTTGCCATTTTTGTCCGCAACTTTTTGACTATGAGTTTCGGAATACAATACAATTGAATTGAATTTGATACTGATGAATTTAATCGAGGATTGGCGTATTTATATCAAAACCATACCGTATTGTTGTGAATACAAAATTCCATAGCGTGAATGGCATTGATTTTTCTGGATCGGGCACAATATTAATTACAAATTAATGTAAATGTGTCCTACATTTGCATTAATTATTCGAATCTGGGACTGGGCTACCATAAAAATTATCTAATGGTGGAGTTGACGTTAAAACGTCAACAAATGTCTGAGTCTGAGAGCCAACACTAATTGCAATGGTAATTTTGTCCGTGAGCTATATTCGGATTAAAAACTGAACCATTCTTGTTCATTGGCCTCGCATTCTGTGTTAATTTAATTGAATCGATATTTTATATTATTTTGTGTTGAGTTAGGTCAAAGTGACAAATTCCAGTCATTATGCGTCATAATTAGTATTAATAATTATATGGATATATCCGCCAACCGCAAATAGATAAGAAAATTTAGTAAAATTCAATGCTAATTTTAATTTACAGTACGAAGTCTTATCACATCTGGTGTTATTCGTCCGTTTGATTAATTTGAACTTTGACCTTAGCCACTTTACAATTTTCTTATCTATAAATTACGCCATAATTCATATAAAACATCACACTCGAAGTATAATATTCATTACAGATCTAACTTGCAGTTGTAAAGTTATTCAATTTAAGTTTCAAAAATTTGAACAAAAATACACAAAGTGTTAGAAAACATTCTCAAAAAATTGGGTGACACCGCGCGCGCATTTAATTCCGAATTTAATACGAAATGGACGGGAAAATCAGAGAAGACCGCGCCGTTGGAATGATGCTGGGCGGAGCCTGTGGCGATATGCTTGGAATACCCTTAGAAACACAGACCCGAAAATATATAATTGCAACTTATGAATCCATCGACAAATATGTGACGGAATTTCTGACTACTGGCAGTCAGAAAAAATACACTGATGACACACAGATGTCCCTCGGCACTGCTCTGTCACTGATTAAAAATAAAAGTGCTTGTCCATTTAAATTTACGGATGAGTACATTTCACTAATTCTTGAAGATTTGAAAACTACAAATGGGCGTGATATTCGTGGGTATGGTTCGGGGACATTTAATAGACTCATGGGCTATATTTATAAAGATGGCGGGAGTCCTTTAAAATCTGGGCATTATGGACAACCATCTCCAAATAATGGAAGTGTGATGAGAATTGCGCCGATTGGATTTGTGTATTCAAGAAATGTTGATCTTTTGAGGGATGCTTGTTGGAACAGTATTCTCTCTACTCATGCGACCAAATTTGCTTTGGACAGTTGTCTGGTTTATACAATGTTGATTGCACATTTGTGTGAAATGACACCATTAGAGTCAACTGGTGAGAAATTGCAGGTAGGTATAAATTGGCATTTTGTATGGACCTGGTATGGTGACCACCAAAACAAGTGTCACCTTACGAATTGCCTCGGCAATTGTCTTTCAATTGTCGTGACAATTCGTTTTTTCAATTGTCTTGACTATCGTCTTGGCAATTGTCTCGCCAATTGTCTTGACAACTGTCATGGCATTTGTGTCAATTATCTTGACAATCGTCTTGCCTATTTTCTTGCCAATTGTCTTGCCAATTGTCTTGTCGGTTCTCTTGGCAATTCTCTTGTTAGTTGTCTTGCCAATTGTCTTGCCAATTGTCTTGGAAATTGTGTCGTCAATTGTCTTGCCAATTGTGTTGTAAATTGTCTCGGCAATTGTCTTGTCAATTGTCTTGGCATTTGCCTTCTCAATTGTCTTGGCAATTGTCTTGGCATTTGTCTTATCAATTGTCTCGACAATTGTCTTGGCATTTGTCTTATCAATTGTCTCGGCAATTGTCTTGGCATTTGTCTTATCAATTGTCTCAATTGTCTTGGCATTTGTCTTATCAATTGTCTCAATTGTCTTGGCATTTGTCTTATCAATTGTCTCAATTGTCTTGGCATTTGTCTTATCAATTGTCTTGGTATTTGGCTTATCAGTTGTCATGTTAATTGTCTTGTCAATTGTCATATCAATTGTCATGTCAATTGTCAGTTCCCCGATTTTTCTTTGCTTAATTATACCGGAGCCGATTTCACTGGACGACAAGCATAAATTGATTACCAAATTGTCGAAGCATTCATCTACGAAGAAACTGATACAAAAACTTAAACTGATTTCTGAAAATCTACAAGAGAATATTACGGATGATAAATTTTACAAAGTGGCGGAACTTTTAAAAGAGGATTATTTCGGATTACACTCTACAAGTGCCACAGCTGTTGTCATTTGGACATTTATGTGTTATATTGACAATCCTATTTTGTCGGCGTTGAAGGTAAGCTTAATGACTTATAATTTATAATATCTTTAATTTTACAATGGCAGAATTGTCATGCAATTACAGTAGACACTCTTTTTATGTAAAATATTGTTAACCAATACAGGCAATTGACATGGGCGGCGATACAGATTCTTTTTGTAGTCTTGTCTGCAGTCTACAGGGTGCGCTTCACGGATCGTCTTGGATTCCACAGGAATGGATTGAGAAATTGGAAAATGGAAAATATGGCAAAGATTTTATCATCGCAACGGCAAAAAATTTGGCAATTGCTGAGATGTCTGGAATTGTCGAATCATATTTAGGAAGAGTGGAACAGTACGATGGACCATTTGGTGAAACTCTTTCCCCAATACCCGGTGTCAAGTTTCCACAGAATATTTTGAATATTTAATATAAAAGAATATGGCCGTTCATTAGAGAACCGCTGTGGTGTCTCTCCGGTTGTTCATAACTAAAGTATGTCGTCCATTCTATTCACAATGTTTACAAGGAAGGAAAGATCTATTAAATGTGATTTTACACCCGATTACAATAACACACCTGTCCTGTCCAGCACCCAATTGACCCAACCAGAATATTGATTTTGAGCTTGTAGGGTAAGGTGTCCTAATATATGCTCCAGTATCGTAATACTCAATAGCGCCATTTGTGGAACCGAGTGCTTTGTGGGTCACGTGATACATAGTTCAAGCTATGCAGGACGTAGTTGTATGTAGGACACGAGGGCGTACTAGGACACCTCACCATAGTCAAAATTATGCCTTTCCATTTAAACTGGACATCGTGAGTCCATTGTGAAGAAAATGGGTTAAGGAAATTGGTGTAAATATTATAGAAATCCAAATGCAAGGGCAAATTATATCGGAAGTGGTTTACTTTTGTCAACGCATTTTTCCTTTCCACTCGCAAAGCCAAGAATTCTTAACACGTATAGTGTCATGTTGAGTGTTGTACTTACAGGGCGGTTCAGAACAGGTAATCCCCACAAATTTCAAATATCCTTTTGGACAGGTCAGCATAATATTTTCATGCCTTTCATAGAAAAATATTCAAATAATTCATCCGTTGAAAAATATCTTAAACCTTTCTTCGTAAGCAGTGAACGCATTTCCGTACGCTATAGTTAAACTATGATCCACCCTGTAACCAGCAGACACCATTTGATTTATCTTAGAATTCATGTTAGTCGCATTTGCATTTCCATAAACGAGGCGAGCTATTAATTTCAATTCTCAGAGGCAAAACATTTTCGTACTTAGATTTTACTGAAATAAATAAATTCTCTTTTATAAAAATGTGTTTCCTCCTTCTCAAAAAGGTGTTTCCAAAATCAGCCAAGAAATTGGAAACACTTCAGAAAATAGTTCGAGGGCTGGCTTTGATTGAAGGAGTAAGTCGAATAAAATTTGAACCAACACTTTGAAAAAATAAGTGTCGAATGGTAAATTCACATTTCTTGTTTTACAAATTACTTTCAGATTTTGGGTCTCACAATTCTCATTGTTCAACTGACGGTTAGAGCTCTAAAATATGACAAGGTTTTGAAGAGTAGAAGTATAGGAAATCATTCCATCGAAACCGTTAGCCATGACGATTCCGATTCTGACGAGCATCAGCAACGTAAGTAAATTTTTGATTAGGTACCCCTAGTAGTAGGATGGAGGAAATCATCATTAATTCACTCTCGACAGGTGCAGAACTTACGAAACTAGTTGTTCTCGGATTCTTTGGACTTCAGGCCATTTTTGCACTTATCCTATTCGAAGGGGCACGACGGGTAAGGAAAATTGAAGGAACCTGTACTGGCGGACCGATATCAATTTAATTTTTGAAACTTTTTCAGAAAATAATGTGCATGATAAAATCCTGGCTGATCTTTTGTTTCTTCAAACTACTCATACCACTCACAATCATATTCTTCGCTCTCTACCGTCAGAACAAAAAATTTAGTCCAATGTGGTGGACGTTAACCATTGAAATTGCATCCGCCACATTCCACATCATGGAGTCCATCTTTGTTCTAGCTTTTCATCATCAAGCTAGTTAGCAATTAATTAGGGTCGTATTTATTTGAAAGTAACAAATGAAATTTTTTATTCTCAGTCTACAATTTAAGTCAATCCACGAGAATAATTAAACTGTTTTGAAAATTGTCTGAAAAATCAGACTTGGGTCAATTACTTTGAAAATGTAATTAATTGCAAATTACAAATTACACCCTCATTTCTGATAGTAATTAACTGTAGTTATAAATACATGGAGAAATTTCGAAAGTAATTAACCACAATTACAATTACGTGGAGAAAATGGAAAAGTAATTAATTTCAATTACAATTACGTAATTTTAATTGAAAATGCAATTACAATTACAAATTACAATTCAAATTACTTTCTCGAAACGATGATTTCATGTGTGCTAACATCAAAGTTACATCTTTGTAGTTGATGGTCAAAATGTTAAGTAATTGTAAAAGTAATTGTGAAAAATATAAATTCGGTCACAAATTAGAATTACAATTACAGACATCTACCAAGTAATTGAATTACAATTAGAAATTACAGCTGGGATTCTGAAAGTAATTAATTAGAATTACAATTACGTAATAATTGTAATTGTATTTTATAATTGAAATTACAATTACAAATGTAATTGACTCAAGTCTGGGAAAATGCACCTCACTTATTTGGCGCAATAACAGAGGAACATGTAAAGAAATATTGTGAACCGTTGCAACACGTGGAATGACCACAATCAGGATTAATTAATTAATTTAAGCTAACGAGCTCGGTTAAAATCCACTAATTAAATGTAATTAAGCTAAACTGATATGTAAATGAGTGCAACCGTGAGAAAAAAAATAAATAGGAATCTGTATATAGTGCACACTACACTGGAAAAACTTTTTCAAGTGCAATTTTCAAATGACATTTTGATTTTAAAAAATAAATAAAATCATTATGGGTGAAGCAATAACAAGGTGGGACAATACTGAGAAGGAGGGTGGTCTCCTTCTGTTCAAACAAGGGGAATTACTTAAAGTAAGGATTTCAAGAATTTATCATTCATATTAAAAAAATTTGGACTAATTTTGAAATATTTTCAGTTGACCTCAATGCCTGTCCAGGGTTTCAGTCTGTACTATCGTGCTTACGCGCATGGAGAAGAAGGACTGGTTTCAGGGACGATTATCGACATACATCCATATTCTTGGTATTCGTGGATCTGATTATAACTTAAATTTTAACGCTCAAATAATAAGAATTAAGCCGTGATTTCATTTAGCACAATAATTCTTGCAACATATTCTGGGTTTTAGGTACTGGGCTGGAAATATCAGTCGAGCAGAAGCAGAAGTTCAACTTCGACAAAGTCAGGACAAGAAATTTTTAATTCGCGAAATCAGTCCATGGAATTATTACTTGTCTTACAAGTAAAGAAATTTTTTTCTGAAAATGTATATCTTACTTTTTTGTTCAACACTCACACTATGCGCTGTCCCTCGTGGAGCTGAACAAATCAGAATCAGCTCATTATACAGGGGGGCCCAGTTGTTAAAGAACATTTGTGTACGCCTATATCTCGCGCAGTTTGAGTCAGAAATTTTTGAAGCAAATATGACCGTATCCCTGGACCAGTTGTGTCACGTGATAATTTTTACAGATTTTTTGGATTCAGTCATGTCGGCCAAAATGGCCGCGGAAGTTGAGACAGTACAGAGAACTTTTCCAGAGAAGGTTTCTCATTTCGGACGGTCATAAAAAGGTTATAATTTTTTGGCTGAGTGTAAAACATTGTCAAATGAATGGGAAACCGCCGAAACCGCAAGATTTTTGGTCTTACTTTTCACCGAAGTTTCAGCGATCCCGTACATCGAGGACAAATGCAGTTATCGGATGTTTGACATTTTAATCGAAATAGAAGAACCCATAACCTCAAAATGAAATTTCAAAGCGTCTCAAAGTGTCACGAATAACTGTCTGAACAGTCCTCAAGAAGGATCTGGGTGCAAAAATTATGAAGAAGACCCAGGGTCACGACTTGAAGAAGGTCAACATCAATAATCGCAATTTAAACTGCAGGGAGGGTCACTTGGCGGGAAAAATGGTGGAATTTGAGGTCACGCTTGATGAGGATCGGCTCTACCTGCAGGATTAAGGAACGGCATCCGAATTTATTATCGCACACCAGGTGAACATGACCCCGAATAATAGCATTGAGAAACCTGAAAAGTTTAGTGAGGAACTTAAGATGGTCGTAGCGTTGACCCCGAGGGCGGGTTCCTTACTCATAATAAGAGTCACCCGAAATGTAAACATAAACTCGGAGTATTACATTTTTGAAATTTTGATGCCGGTTTTGGTGGAATCCTTCGCTGCGAAGTACACTAACGTGACCCATAAAGGTTTCGTTCGTCACGACAAGGCGTCTTCGAATACGACATAGAAAATGGAGTCCTACTCAGCTGATTTACAATTTACACCAGGAATTAAAATTATTCTTAGCACCGACACCCCTATTAAATCCCCGGATACAAGTCCAATATACTTTTTTGCATTCGGACTTCTGAAACAAAGGCTTCGGAAAAGAAGGGCGAAGTCTTTGGACGACGTTTGGAAGAAGTTTTCACTGGTGTTTCAACTTCCGCGAATATTTTATCACCAGATTGAATGCAAAAAATCTGCAAAAATTCTCACATGTTCCGACCTGTCCAAGGATACAACCGTCATATTTTTTTTTACAATATTCTCTGACTCAAAGTGCGCGAGATATATGCGATCGTAAACTGTCCTTTAACAACTGGACCCCCCTGTAATTAAGTATTATTAAGTTTTTCAATATTCCGTAAGTCATGGCTTAATTCCAAAAATTCATTTTTCAAAATCGTTTCAAAATTTATATTTTCCTAAAATATTTTTCTAAATTGTGACATTTGAAATTTCCACAGAATTCAGAAAAGTGTGTATCACTTCAAAATCATCACAAAGGACACACATCATCTTGAACGAACATTTTTATTCATCACTGGCCCAAGAGGTTTAGAGGAATTCAACACAATTTCTGACCTGGCTTGGTTTGTTCAAAGTAAGTAATGTGTGTATGAATTAATTTTTTGAATTACAGGGTGGTTCACAACCAAATACAAAAACTAGAAGTAACCGGTGCATATAATATAATTTAGAAAAGTCGGGTTATGCTTCACTTTGGTGGAAGCCGTGTGACGATGAAGTGGATTATGTGGAAATTTGTTCAAGAAAATATCGTGGATACACGGCGAATCGCTAAAATTAATTTTTATTTATGTGACCTAAAAATTCAATATTTATAAAAGGAAAAATGTTTTCATTCTGGAGTTCTTATGGTCATTCAAATATTGATTTTCATGTAAATAAATAAATGCTTGAAATGTTTATCTTATGGAATTAGATCCACATGCATGCGAGCGACAGTAACTTTATGAGTCAATTTTACTTAACGTTATATAGCCCAATAATAAACAAATGGTTGGGAATGGGAAGTCAAAAGCGATTAGTGAGCATTATTTTTACCCTCTACACTTTTCCTTAATCGTCACTTGATTGACGTTCTTCTGAGAATTACAAACCAGGCACCAGACAGACGTGTTAATATTATGTATTATTATTTTAACATTTACATTAGTGCACTGCACGCACACCAACACCCAACGAATAGATTGCAGTTGTATCCACTAATTATTCACGTGGAGAGAAAACTGTCAATAATATTATTGTTAAGTTGACAAAATTAGGAGCATTTTATGGTAGACCACGAACCATTATTTTACATTGATTTATAAATGATTGATTTGTGTTCAATCTGGACGAATTATACATATACCTCGGAAAAATTGTCTGGCCGGGATCTTTCAAGAAACTTGTGATTTTTTTATTTTTTTTTAGAAAAAATGCATTAGGTTATTACTTTTGGGTCATTCTCATTTTATTTGAGCATAAATAATTTATTTGGCATAAATGCATGAATTAACCATGGCCTGGACAAGTTGAAGTTGAACATCTCACCATTTTCTATTACATGTGCACACTTGCACACATGTAATATTAGTATGAATGGGTTTGGTTTATGACATTTTCCAAGGTTTTTATTTTGAGGCAAAATGTCGTGTGTTTGTGTTGTAAAGTGAACCCTAACTCAATTGACCATTTGTTTATGTGTAATGCAATGCATGTGCATGAGAGGTTTATGGCAATGAAATGAGGGTCAGCGTTTCAATCCAACATCTTACGAGGGAACGTCTTTAAGCGGAACCTCCGTTCCTCCAAGAGTTGTCGACTTGATGAATGAAACATTTGAAGTGTCTACTACAGGGTGTTTATTATCTCTCAGACTACTTTGAAACTTTTTTTTGAAATTTTAATATTTTAAGATTTCGAAAT
>JAQGCA010003753.1:0-11283 GCA_034698945.1 Protaphorura quadriocellata
TTTTTTTATGTTCAAGAACGGAACGGAACTGGTACGACAAAATGTAAAACGCAGTGGAACGAGAACGGAACTAGAACAAAGAAAATTTAGTGAATTCGGAACGGAACGAAGGACCGGAACGATTTTACCACACTACCACTCACTCCTCCACACAAAAACAATTTTAGTTCGCAAGTTACAAGTAAATATTCAAACTCCTTTGTCCGTCGACCAGTCCGGTTTATGACAACTCAACAGCTAATTTTAAATCTATTGTTTTCGACTGAGTTGAGTTGAACGAATTGTTCTGATTTAAAATTTTAAAATACACTGACTACTCACTGAGTCTGAAAACATAATTGAGAGGGGTCAAGAATTTCCTGGCTGGATTAATTAGGTAAGTGTCATTCTGGGTCATTTTTGTTTATTTTGATAAAATTGTCAAGTGCAAGGTTATTTGGTAGGAGCGTATGTATTAGTGTTATTCTAGTTGTGTATTTTTTCAAGAAAAAAATATATAAATGGAATGCGTGGTGACATTTTCAATTTTGGAAAAACAAAGCGCAAAAATTATCTAAATTCAAATTGTAATTTTGTTTTTGAATTTACAGCAAGCGAGAAGATTGGCCCTGACATTCAAGACATAAAATTGGATGTGACGAGCAAGTTATTTCAGAGTTTGACAAATAATACAGTGGTCAAGGAAAGACGGACTGAGGAAGAAATCAGTGAAGAGAGCTGAAGAAGTGAGTTGAATATTTTTATTATACTAATTATTGTTAAATAGGTTTTGAAAAAATGAACAATGCCAAAAGAAATTAAGAAAGGTAGGAGGGATGAACTCTCTTTTAGCCTAAATTAGGGTTGAATTTGCGGAGTCGATTGGATAGTCGAAGCAACAATAAGTCACGGTTTTTAGTTTTTTATACTAATATGTGCGATTATTATATTGTATTGTAGGTGTTGGAGTCATTATGGACATCCCTCCAGAGGATAAGAAAAGAAAGATGACCTTGACAATTTTGTTTGACGAAAAAGAAAATTTTCGAGAAAAACAAGTCACTAAAATCAAATTCAAAAATAACTCACAAGAGCCTTCACAGGAGGTTGCCAATGTTGCCATTGAAGTAATGAATTCGGTAAGTTGTTTTTAAATTACGAGTTTCTACATTTCTCTCTTCAAGTCATACGAAGATTTGAAAAGAAAATTAATTTTTTTTCATTCCATTTTCCAGAATGAATTACTTCCAAAATATAGAAAGCCCCAAAGGACCCCACGCCCTGAGTCAGGAATAATGACAATAATCACGACACCTGATTACTGTAACCCCTGGGCTGACTGCACTCATCTACTTCAAAGAAGTGAAAATGAAGTGAAATCGCGTTCGATTGACTCTAGACTGAGAGGTCGGTAAAAGATACTCCACCTTAATTTCATACTAGGAATGCAAAGGACTACAACAAAAATTCTGAAATCATTTCTAATATTCATAATTTGATTACTTCCCAGGACCAAAGCAGATTGCATTATTAAATGCATTCATGCCTTCGATCGGAAAAAGTCCGGATTCGAAGATGGACACAGAGGATTGGGGGAAGCTCATTGACTTTTCTAAGGGGAATTCTAATGGAATTCTACTAATTCCTGGAAAAACCGAAGAATCGAAAATTGTGAATAGGGAGAGAGTAGCAACTGGGCGAGTACTTGAGACCAGAGTTGTATTCTATAAAAACAACGTTTGTTTCATCATGCCACACACTCGAAGTGCAATGGTACATATTGTACCTGGTGTGACAGTGACACGACATCCTATTTGCAATTACCCGAGTAAGTTCAATATTTGTTGTCATTTATTAGTTCCAATCTTCCGATTGGGTACATATCCTCATGATTATGTATTGATTTTCAGACTGCCTTTCATCAGTTGATGCGCAATTCAGTACACCACGATGTAGGCATAATAAAGGAGTTGAACGTTTTGGGGTAGCTGAATTCTACGACGAGGCCGATGACGTGGTCTCAATTTTTTCATCAGTATTTTCCTACTCCATCACCGCCAACTGCAGTGTAGAAGAGAAATCCAAGATTTTCAAAAAGATTTCTATGCGAGTCAGTCATCAAATTGCCGAACTGAACGAGTACTTAGCATCAGTCAATAAAACAGAAATTTCTGGGACGAGGAATGAGAAGGATTTTGGCAGTTCTAAGCTGAACAGGACTAAGCTGAACAGGACTAAGCTGAACAGGACAGTTCTAAGCTGAACAGTACTTGGCGACTCTTCAGGTATTTCTATTTGTTTCCTGCTTCCCTAACGGTCCCCTAAAAAGCAAATGGAATTCAACTCCATCCCTTGAATCATTATGCTTGACAATGTTGTGATTGTCAATTAATGTATCTTTTGTATTATTCACTTATTTAGACAGCTCGACTGTTTAGCAAAATGAGCGGTGGACATATCGATGGGATGGATTTTAGAATTTTGAACAAGAAAACTAATTTGGCGTATAAATGTGTAAAAGAAAATGGAGAAGCTTCTTCGTGACCTCTGTAAAACTGAGCTAACGACAACTGGGCATGAATTGCCACAACAACTCGGTCGTCCCGCTGACGAACTAAAGGACGAAAAGGGTCACATTTACATGAAGTACGATGTCAGTGTCAATTATTCAGGGATCAAGCCACCGGGTACTGCCAATAAAGCCTGGAAGACCTTGAGTACGTGGGTTGGTCGTTACGAAGATTTAATTACTAAGGAGAACCCGGACCTTACAGAGAAAAAACAACTCAAGACGGTTTCTGTTATTATCAATAAGTTGGAGTTTCTGGGCATGACAGAGGACGTTGTTAATATGTCCAACTATATCGGGCACCTGTACAAGTTAAATAACCCCCTGAGCGGCGAAGATTATGTGTGTCTAAATAAGCAAGTGCAAACTGAGTTCTTGGTGAACAACTGGACCCTTGTTCAAGGCTTTGTTCGTTATTTTTTTTCTGCAGATGTAAATCTTACCGCTGTATAAACCTGTTTTCATCTTTTGACCTTATTTGTAATTCTAAGTTCAATTTGTTCATATGTATGTAGAATTAAAAGTTAATTCTTCAGAATACTGTTAAAAAATCCGATCGTACTTCCGTTCATATCATTACACATATATCGTAGTATATATACTTTGCTTACGTATATAGGTAGACCCCACGGATAAGTAAATAAAATCATACGTAAGCAAAATCTAAATGCGACTGTTCCCGGTTCCACATAAAATATACATTATCACCCATGCATCAATATAAATTAAATGAACTGATTAATCTTTGCTTACTTTGCAATGCCGGATACGTAAACCGAGGCAAAATTGATTTCATAAGTAAATATGGGATTCGTCTACCCAGTATTGCCGCTATAAATATGACCAAGTTTTCGTCAATCATGTGGAAATTCTGAAAGAAAGAACTGTGAGTTAATTTTACCAATCATCAAGGACTTATACGTACTGATAATGCAAAGCTTACAATCCCAGTTGAATTAAAACTTTGAGGTAACCACCACACTGTTCTGTACAAGTGTACGAACTGAAGTCCAGAAAATAATGCAGCATGTAAACAGAGTATTAACTCAAAGACAATGCTTGACTCTCGTGGTATTGGTGGAATCCGGATGTGCCTCATTTCATAAACCGGAGGTCTAACAAAGAAAAATTAAAAATGGTTATTATCCTATATCGCGGTGCAGGCTTATCTGCAAAGTTTGACTTACCCGTTATCATCTGATACTGGTGCAATTGGAAACACAAGGGATTGTTTCGGAGTCATAGTTCGATTTATTCGTCGGCCACCCACCATGGTTTCAACGGTATAAATATTCTACATCCAGATGCATTTGCCGTAGTCCACTTTTCTGTAATATAAAAAATTTATTGCAGTATAATCAGACCCTACAGTTACAGTTTAATCGCCTACTAGAATAATTATTTTCTTAATAAATTACCTTCCTTAGAAGTGAAATAAATTATATTTTATTAACTAAATTAATTAGTTTATATTTATACTATATGAGACTTTATGAGCACACTCCTGTGCTCATCCACAACACCATTTCACGGTTTCCCTTCCTATACTTTGTACTTATCCATAGCCTTTGCTTGAAAAGGTTTTAAGTACTAACTACAAATTTTTTAACCAAATAATTGTAAAAAAAAAATGTGTTTCAAAACCAAAGTAAAAGCTATCTTGAGCAATATCGGCCAGCCTTTGTTCAAATGAAGTATGTTGGCAAAGGTTTGTTTTTATAGCTATCGTGTAATTTTTTGTATCTTTGTGATCAGCGAACCAACCTGGTGGATTTGGGCATTACTTGTATCCAGTTCGCGTTCACTTGACTCCAGCCGGGTACATACCAGAATGTTTAGTGCCTCGGACCTTGAATAATTGAAATCCTTGTATTTTCCACTGCCAGGTGATTGAAATTAAATCATAATGATTCTGAATGTAATTTGATACGAACAATTAATTTTTGAAACTTCGACCCGCCGCCAAGCCGGCAGAAATCTTTTTCCATAGAAAATAAACTCTACAGGGTAGTTCATAAGTATTCACTAACATTGTACAACGCACCAAAACTCGAAATTGGCAGGAAATAGTGAAATGTACAATTTGTACAATTTTATCCAGGATCTGATGAGCTGTACGCATGTATGTAATCAATCCATCAATGGGCACAATTCCAAACAAATTAAATCAAATATTTTCTAAAGCTATATTTTCAAAATTAGTCTTGAACATCTCGTCTGTAACGTATATAGCTCTTTTGCAATCATTAACTGCATATTGATTCCACATTAAATCCTCTACAAATTGTATGTCTCACTATTTTGTAGTAACCTGAAAGGTGTATTAGTATTGAATTAATAATTGATTAATTATTGATTAAAAATTCTATGAACTGTGAATGCCACTGTTTTGTTGCTTGATTTTAGTCGTCACATTTCTAAGCTCTGTAACATTTGATCGTGACATCATTTTTGAACAATCCGAAACTTGGAAGACATGGTCGATAGACTTTAAGATTATATGTACGACTGTAAGTTGTACTATGTTGAATTATCTGAACCTGTAATGGTAAATTAATTGTACAACGTAAGGACCTACGGGGTGTTGGCAATAAATCAAATCAAATCAAATCATGGACTTTGTTATGATTCACCCTGTGGAATAGAGTGCAGAGAAAAACAGATTCGATTTTGGAGGAAGGCGACGGCGGAAGTTTACCTGACAAGGCGCCACTCTTCGACTTCTACTCGTCTGGGCAACTTCTCTCGTCTTTTCTGGAGAAAAAGGGAAAAAGAAGTGACAAGAGTAAAAAAATGTCCAGCCAAATTGTTCTAAAAAGTTTGTCCATTCTCCTGGGACTATTTTTTGTCTTCGTCGGAGTTATCAAAGTGACCGGAGTATTGAACAAAGAACTTCACAAGGATGTGGTAAGTGTAATTCAAAATCAAAAAACGTAAATCAAATTATCATTTCCTGTAAAAAGTGCCGCATCAGTTGTCAGTCCGAAACAATTTTATTTCGTAATTACGATGTCGTGTCAGCTGTCATGGACGGATGGACTGTCAAATATTTGAATATAATTGGGGTTTCCAGTATTAAACATTTTGTAAGTGCCGAACGGAACAATTAGCCTAAAGTTATGGCCATTGCTTGTGACTGACTGACAGTTGGCTCAGACCGGTAGGGTTACGTGGATTAGCACCGGTAATCCAACTTACATTTTCTTATGTTAACCGAATTGTCCCTCAAACTCTGTTGTGGACTTTTCGTAGTGTTAGTAAAATGCGAAAATACTTCGTATAGTTAATTAGGGTCCGGTTTAGGAAGTGTGGCTGAGGATAAAATTTTATCCGAGGATAAAATAGCACTTATAATGCTAGAATAAAATAGGGATATTACATTGGAACAATGTCAGACTGGGAAAGTTCATTGCTCTGAGAGACCGTGTGACGTCGCCGAGTTCTCTGGTGTTGCCTGTTCGTGTATCGTGCGTCCTAAAATATTAAGCGGCCATTTTAAGGGCAACCATATTTTCCAAAGAGCAAGTCAAATAGGATTAATCCACTGCTGGGATAAAATAGGTTTAATAGGGTATGGAATGGGGTTAACAATATTTGTATTACTAAAATACATACCATAAACATTTAAAGAACACACGAAACGGCAACACCGGAGAACTCGGCGACGTTACAAGGTCTTTAAGAGCAATGAACTTTCCCAAGCCGAGATTTCTCCAATGTAATATCCCAGATTATCTAATTATCCTAATGTTACAAGTGCTATTTTATCATTGGATAGAATATTTTCATCTTGGGTAAAAATTGTATCCCGAGCAACACTTCCCAACCCGGACCCTAATTACAATTAAAGTCTTACTAAATTGTGACGCCAGGAAGTGGCAGATAATTCAGGTAATTGAGGCCTTCCCATCCCTAAATGGTATCGGGCGAATGTACATCAAATGATATAATGTAAATGCAAAAAAATTGAATGGCGCCGCTCAGTGGCGGATCTAGGTATGGGTCCATGGGGTCCGGACCCCCCTGGAAATTAAAATACTGACTAGATAGAATTAAAAAAGACTAGATACTTGGCGTTAAAAGTACGTTTTACATGCAACATTATGTTAAAAAGGGTCGGAAAATATTTCCGGCCTCCGGCGGCCGCTCCACGGGGACCGCCGCAAGCGGCGGGCTTTCTTGTCTGCAACCATGTGTGCACGATTAATTATTTAGAACCCCCCCCCTGGAAAAATTCCTGGATTCGCCCCTGGCGCCGCTCAGTATAAACCAGCGTCTGAGATTACTCCTTTGAAACCATGCATGGTATCTGGCATCTGGTTCCGATATGTCAGGTTAGTTAGCTTCCTGTCAAAGTCTAACGAAATAGACGATTATCGACATTCTTCCACAGGAAACCTAAAATACTACTAAACTGCTGCAGAGTGTCAGTTTCTCAATGTAATAAAGCTATTCGTGCGTTTTCGCCACAACACAGGGCGTGTATGGAGTGGAATGCTCTTCCAAGTGTATGGAATTTTGAAAAAATGACTTTGACTACCAATGTTAAATCTGTAAAAGAATTGATTGAAAAGAAACGTGTAATTTTGTAATTTTTTGATGAATTTTGATGAATAATGTTAATTTTGAATTGTCTTCGTATCATATAAAAAAAGTATTTAATTTGTGACTCTGAGGGAAGAGCAGTGGTTCCATACATTGTATTCAGGATTGATTATATTGTATCACTGATTTCGATTTTAATCGGATGGCTCGTGTTGTCACGTTAATAAAGCTAACTTTGACTTTGACTTTGAGCCGGTCTAAACTCCGGCTCAAAAATCACAAATAATCCAAAATACACATACACACTAAACATGTTATATTTCAATCCCGGGTCGCATCGTTCTTATTTTGAGTTACGCTAGAACAAAGGCGGAGATCAAAGAGAAAAGGAGCTCTGGTCCGGCGATCCGGTTCGTACGCCACGCTGCTTGGAGTTCCACAACTCACATGCCCGTATGATGTCGAGCGTGTCGACTATTTTTTTTAAATGGAGCCTTATGCAGTCCGCGATTGAGATATGTTTGTGAATCTCGAGCCAAGTTCGGCCCGCGTGGGGAAAGGAGGAAAATATTAAATTAAGTTAATAAATTAGTTACAAGTTACCACAACATTACCATTTGAATATTTGCTTAGAGATATTATTTTAATGTTTTTTCGTCACCGATAAGCAAGAAAAAGTTAACTACAAATCCTGCTTGCATGACTAATACGCATTCAAACATTTCAAAACCAGAACTCTAGTATTTAGGATTATATATGCTTTTGGCTTAGAACGGGTAATCGTACCTATTTTCTCTGTCTTATTTTCTTTCACGTTAAAAATTTTCAGAGAAAGGAGTTTGTAAAATATTCGAAAGTCTTTCCACTCGCCCAAACGATCGGTTTCAAACTGCCATCGAAATGGTATCGACGCGTCATTGGTGGCCTGGAAATCTTCTGTGGAGCTTTACTTGCATTTGCACCGAACGGTTCGAATTTTTATTTGTTTACTTGTCGGGTTGGTGTCAGCTTTTTACCATTTCATTTCTAGAACTAGAATCATTATCATACTTATTTTTTCGGCACGTTTAATCGTGATAATATTTATATTTAGCTCAATTGAAACGTGCCATGAATGGAATCCTTTTTCTAATGACGCTTTTGAGTGTTTATTCTCACCTACTTGTTGACGACAAATTTGAAAGGACGGCACCGGTTTTGGTAATAATTTGACTTTGATTAATTTCACTATCTACTGCCTTTAAGGTGTTGTCTAATCAATCATTCTGTGATACAGGTATTCTTCTTCATGCTCTCTTGCCGCTTAGTCGTGGAGTTTCAACAGGACCGTAAGAAAAAAATTCAGGATGCTCTTGACATGGCCGCGAAAATGAAGGAAGCTGCAGAGAAAATTGACTAATCCTGCACCAATAAAAACGCACAACTACAAAAGAAAAAACTTGCAAGTATTCAGCATTTAAGCTTGCACACAATCCCTTGCCCACCACTGCCTGTACTGGATATTGGGTTGAAGCTCCAATTCTGTGTCCACAATACTCAGCTTATAGCTTAATAATAACGTGTCTAGTCGTTTAATGTCTGATTCTGAATAATTGATCTGAATAATTGAATACGAATAAAAATTTGCCTATAATTGTATTGTATTTGTGTTTGTTATTTCATGAAAAGGGAAGTTCAGTTTACAAGTGAAGACTAGACTGAAGATTTAGACTACTTCTATGTGGTTTCGAATCCATCATTATATTTCATTCTTCATAACGATTGATCACATTGATTTAAAAAGTACAAATTGAATGGTATTACGTTCGGTTCTTTTCTGGAATAGTTTTCAAAAGTAAAAATTAGAAATCATGCGTACGAACTTAGAAACACAATCAAAATCAGTTCTACCTTGGAAACATTTTATTTCCACAAATTAATATAGAATATTTTACATAAAACGAATGGACGCAGCGAAGTATAAATCCACTGTGACTATTCCAGAGCTCTAATAAGGTGAAGAAGTATGAAGTAGAATCACGTAAAATTAGAGACTTCATCGCTTATACTGTGTTTGTGTTATATAAATCATAGATGTGTACGGATTTAAGCCCCCCCCCCTTAAATCATTTACAGAGAAATGGAATTCGGCGTTCAATAAGTAGCGTTGTTGGGGGTATTTTATAGACAAATGTTATATTAACCAACATCCCGCCCCGTTTTGAGTAATGTAAGGGCTTTCTCTAGATTTGAAATTGCGGTTGGGACGTCATCAAAGTTGAGCGCAGATGTAGCCCATTTGCAATATTTCTGTGCTTTCGCCATTTCATCAATTCCGAGCGGTACAGGACCTAAAGGAGATTTCGATCAAATATTAGCTGGACCTAAATATTACCACCGTCGACTCTCCCATTAGCGAAGAGATCCACACAACCCCTTTGAGGCATTACTCAGTCAAAAATTCTCATTCACGAAAATTAAAATACTGTGCTAGTGGTCAAATCGTCACTTTCTCTAAACAAATCCTCGTCAATTACCTGCGGCAACAGTCTCCTGGTCATACGTAGGGTATGAGGCAACTGCAGGTTGGACCTGAGCTTGACTACTTGACGGTTGTCTGGGTTGAAGAAAAGATGTCTGATCATAATTCTCATGTGGTTGTTGGTAAGGCTGATAGTTGACAATCTGATCTGCGTTGGGAACGCTGGGTGCTGGTCCGAGTTCTTCCTCTCCCTCTTCATCCACCGGTCCGGATATTGGAACTTCACCATTTTTCAAGCAATTGTGAATATAAGCTGCCTTCCATTTTGCATATTTTCGAGTCTTCTCAAACTCCTCGGACAATTCACCGTTGTTAAAATTGGTTAGAACATCGATGAGTAGTCCGGAAGTGTAAAACGCTTTTACAACATTCCTACAAGAAGAGGTATAGTTAGTTAAGACTAACGAGTTTAGTCGAATCGATTAGCGTTGCATTTTTCTTACTTGTTGAACACCCCGGCTCGATCCTGCCCATCAGCAGAATTAAATAACTTGAAAATATAGTTTTCTAAGTAGGCTTCTGCCACTTGCTCATTCGTTATTGCTTCATTGTCATGATATTCTTTCTTTTTATTTTCCAACCAATCCAACAGTGCGAACAAGAGGGCTTTAGCTTCTTGTGTTGATTTATCGATCGCAAGCCCAGTCTGTACTGCGTGGAAACGACCTAAATAAAATTCAAATGTCATTGCTCATTAATCAATCATCATTTAACTTGCAGGTTTTATTCTAAGAATAAATTAACTTAAATATTATAATTTTAATTAATTGACTTACACCAATAAGCAATGACGGGATCTCTTTGGTCATGTTCAGAAGCAACTTTGAGGTAATGACTCAACGATTTCAATTGAGGTGGGGTTGGAGGAAACCCACTCATTTTCAGTGGTCTTTAGAATAACAGACTAGTCCAATAGGCCACAATTTTATAGTCTTAGTTTAAGCAATTCTCTCTTTGTATGTCAATCGCCAGTTAATAAATTGAAAATCAGAACCTGGATTCTCTCAATTTCTGTTCAATTAATTTTTGTAATTTTCACACAGGAATGATTTCTCTGATATTCGAAATTAGCGCTTATTTCAAGGATAGATGTGATGAGTCACAAAAGTGTGACTGTGACGCGACCAAGCAGCCATGACACGTAAACATAATGCAATGTTCGGAAACATGTTCCTTTCAGATTATCATCGGATTTTTATGGGAAAACGGAAATTTCAAAAAGCCAATATTTTGAAACGGAAAACGAGTTTGTAAGATTACAGGATTCCGGGGTGTCCTGAAAAGTTTTGAAAAGTATATTACAGTTGTAGTCATTTAAAGCTCTTCAGTTCAATTTCGTACTTTACTTTATCAGCTGAATGAATTCGTGGCTCGTAGGCCTAAATTGACCGGATAATTAAACCGGAACGCTCAGCAGCCCTGTCAGGAATTGGGAATCGGGCCGATCATGAATTGCATCCGGGTTAAAATCCGGACTTAACTGCCTTACCACCAGGACCTTGACCCGACACCCAATTTTCTTAATCCATTGCATACCCTGAGTGTATGCTTTGAACCACAGAGCAGAAAATTCTGGCATGCCAGTCTGGAGTTGACAACCGGATGCCAACAACAGTTAAGGTTTAACGTTAAGGGCATCCGAGGTCAAAACGGTGGTTAATAGGACAAC
>JAQGCA010003754.1:0-11282 GCA_034698945.1 Protaphorura quadriocellata
CTTTCGTGTTGGGACCTGTAGAAACATTGTTCAGGAGGTCAAGGGCTACAACATATCCAAAGATGAGCCAATTCTGATGGGGGGTTTTTTGCCGTGCCCTTCGTGCGGTATCCTTCTGCTTTGACATATTCATGCAATTGCATTTCTTTCATTCAGAGATCATAAGATAGACAAAACACAAAGACTTGTGTGTTATCTAGAATTTCAATTGAGCAATAGAAGTGCTGAACAGACAGAATACTTTTTATCTATTAAATTAATTTGTGTTTCCTCAATTGAAATGCGAGCATTAATATCAACACTTTGCGTCTGACTACTTTTATATCAACCTAGTCGAGCTGAGCTAGCTCTAAATTACTATGAACTCTGACCTGACGAGCTTGAGTCGCATCAACCCCATGTAAATTTAATTTGCACCATTATGTATGAAATATTTTCAGATTGTTTTCTATGCAGTAAAAGTATTGAATACAGGAGCCAGTTTTTATGGTTTTAAATGAATTTACTGCATGGTTTTCTGAAATCATTTAACAAAAACAAAAATACTTAAGACACAAACTTTAAATTACATATTTTGTGGGTATTGAAACGATTCTTTTCCGACATGTCTCATCGATTTGACGATCATAGCTTGATTGGAATTGTAATGCCAAGTCAACAATACGTTTAAGTCACTGATAAAAAATACTAGAATTGTGGAATTCAACGTGAAAATTTAGAAAACTCGAGAACAAATGTATCCAAACTTCGTAATAGTTTTTAATACCCGGTGTAATGACCAATCAACTAATTTAAATTAGTATAGGTATACTAAAAATGTTTCCAAAAATTCATAGTGGACATAATGAGCAGGAGATAAAACAAGAATATGTGTAAAATACGTAGTGACTGGAATGTAAGACAATCAATGACCGTACGTACTACCAACGTTAATGGATTTCCGAACAGTCGGTATTTAAAAAAAAAGTTCACTGCCAAAATTCCCCATTGAAACTTACACAAAATCTGGGAACTTTCACATTCACCACATTAATATCCACCCGCCCGACTAGATTTCAATGCTGTCGCCCTAATTTAAATTGTTGAGTTAAGAAAATTATAATTGTTTAGTTGGAATAGTGGAACTCCATTAATGTCCCGACAGAATTTCGTGTCTCAACTTGAATAGAATGGCAATATTTCAATCTCAAAAGGAATACCAAAATTTCCATAAACTGAAATTGTAGAATAATTTGAAGGTTGCTGTCGAAATTTTTTATTTTGCTTGAAAAAATATTGTTAGAGTTTAGTTAGTTTATCCCTATCCCTCGCATAATTACTCAGTACTAGAGATTTAAGACTTACTTTTTTTAAATTGCACTCAAGTATTAAACATTGCTTACGAAATCACATACATTTTTACCCAACAGTTGACTTTGTGATCTGTTCATGTTTTCATGACATGACACTCACGACACGACTGACAATGTCACTGAACCGTTTACAAAATTGTACTAAAATTCTCACTAAGGAAAAAACGGAGAGTAATTATCTACTTACGTGACTCCAGTGTGGTTAGCAAATGCAATTGGAAGAAACAGAGGAAGCTGTCACAAAAATTTCAAATTCCTCGATCACTGACTCAGTCAAAATTTAATGAGTGACTCAGTCAGTGATAATTATTTCTTAAATTAAATACTTTGTGTACACACTCAAGGACTTTGACACTTTCAATGTAAAGGGCAGTGAGGGTGTGCGAGTGAGCCAGACACATATCATGTCATGATTAGTGTTGTCTCAAACTGTGAGACTAAATACTATTGTGCGTATGTGCATGTGTCTGGAATGTGAGACAATGGATAAAGGACATACCAATTCACGATTGAGTGTTTTCTCGGACAGGTTCGACGATTAAAAAAGAACAGCCGGCAAAACCCAAGTCAATACTGCACAATCACCATCAAAACTTTTCTTTCAAATAAAATGTGTTAACTTTCAGCTTTTATTTTTATCTACAAAAATGACAAAAATTAAATCAACGTGGTTTGAAATTACACATGGACTGCAAATTCATTTTTCTTCTACTTCAGATTTTTCTATCACTGTATTTATCTTCAGCACTACATTTATATTCATTAGTGTCACCTCAAAATAAACTGTAAAATCGGTTGGCCAAAATTATCTCAACTTTTAGTTTCTTTTTTTAAATGATAAAACTTCATACCCCGAATAACCGGTCAAGTCAACTCAAGACCGTGAGTCACAGTCAAATAAGATCAAATTGAAAAAAGCATGTTGTATTTGTATTTGAGCGAGTCCCTTGAAGAAGGGTCCTAGTAATAGTGGTTGTGGCAATCACCAGTTTTTTTCGTTGTGTTTTGTAGAATACATTCCATTGGATCGCTTTTGCTTTTACTACCCCTTTCCATTTCCATTTCATTGCATCTGCATGAGAAAATAAGTGATCTCCAGACTTGACTTTTTTTAATAGATTTAAATGAGGAAGTTTCCCTTTCATTTATATTGGACTTTTCCTTACGTGCACATTTACGGGTAATCACATGCTAGATGCTAGGTTGACAAGGAACCATTATTACATGTGAAACAAACACGGATTTGAAGATTTGATAAAAATAATTTTTATTTTTCAAAAAATATGTGCTGACAAACACACAGCACATTTTAGTAGAATTTGCCTCGGTCGCAATTGGATCCAATTAGGATGAACATGATGTCCAGCAATGAACCATTTCTCTACAGAAAAATTGTTAGACTTGTCCATAGGACATTTAATATGTAACCTCTACTGTTCGCTTTTGTTCGATCTGATATCTCATGCTTAGCATCAAAAATCGGTTCCTTGTAAGTTCCCCTACTACTTTTATTATTCTTCTTCCGTTTATTTTTTGTGAGGGTTAAGTAAGACATAAACGTAAATCTTTGTCAAGGGTGTATCGCTCAAAAGGGATATGTAATTTCCAAAAATGGTTATACCCTAATTTATGCCTTAAAATGTTAAAAGGTGGATCCCAATCCCAAATTACAAGTAGAACCGCCGAGCAAACGCGTGAATGCGAATACTTGGAACAATGCAGACGAAGCTTAAAATTTATTTATTTTGAATTCTGAAAGCGACACTGTTTTAAAATATATGAAAATGGCATTAAAATTTAATTGAATCAAATATATGAGATAAATAAAAATGAGCGAAATCTTGGATTAGAGAAAAATCCTCCTTGTTTGGCTTGGCTCTCCATGTCCATTAGTGGAATCAATTTGGACGTATTCAAATTGTATATTTATTTGTATCTTGTAAGATTTTGGAATAAAACGGAGCCTATACGATATCGGGATAAGAGAAAATCAAGCAGTCCAAAATGTCTTGGCATTAATCGGTGACATCAATATTGCATCCCATATCATTTTTGTTTCACGGAAACAGCTACAATAGTGGACAACAAATACACACTCAACACAAGAAATCTAATGCACGAAAAAAACAAAAAGCTAAAAAGCTCATCAAAACTCCGCCAGTCTATCACTGCATTGGCACGGAGAACACCTCAATTCATCTCTGTGGTAAGACTTCAATCCCTTGGGTAGACTAGGACTTGGGGTGGTGGGAAATTGACAAAGTTGTCCACTACTGGTGTTTCCCTACTACTAGACGTATCTTCCTTGAAAAAGAAATGCAGAATGAAAAGCCGACCCATTCTCCACCAAAACAAGTTCGCGTGTTTTTGAGTACACCATGCGAATGTCAATTTATCAAAATATTTGGTATCTAAAATCTAATATTTAAATATAAATCCATTATGAAACCTGCTCGTGGCATACTTTCCAACAAATCTGATTAATTTAAATGACTTAATTCCATATATTTTAATTCGACGAATGGTAGTGAAGCTCACCTACCTGGAATTCCAAATTCTTATAATAAGTATTTAACAAATTATGTAAACAGGGAGATTTTAAAATATTACCAGTTAAACTCTGTTAGAACGTGTATCGGATTGTACCGGATTTTAATATGTAATTATAACGAACGAACACTTTCAAAAGCTTTCCCCATTCAAAGTAAAAAAAACCCTGATACTCCTTACCTTTGATAATCTGTGCTTATTTTCGTAGCCCTATTGGGCCGTTGTAATGAGGTTTTATTGTATTGCTAATTAAAATAAAACTGCTATGGAAAAGAGATGCGTGGGTACAAGTTTGGAAACCAGACTTGCATAAAACAGGCTTCAATGATTTTCCGAAACCAATTAAATAAATAAAATATAAACTAGTTATGTACAGCTTTAACATAAGAAGCTCACCTGGAATAATATTAACCGGGAGAAGAATATATTATTGAAATTATCATGAAGATTAGGGAATGGCTAAAAGGAAATGACACTAAACGAATGTCTTCGCGAAAAAATATAAATCTTGGTACATGAAATATTTTCTCGTACAAATCTGAATTAAATCAATTGACTGAGTAGATCAAATAATAATCCTGTTAATTTACATTTACTTGTGAAGCTTGACCATTTAACTCTGTATTTTTCTTAACAGAACGGTAGTTTTTCGCCTGACCTTCAGGAGGTCGGATTAATGGAATGAACCGTTACTGCGAATAATATTCACATTGGAATTATTTTTAATGTACCAAATTGTTAGATTCTTGTAATTTAAATGTATCAATTATGAATACTGCGTTTCGTAGAAGGATTCGCTGGAGTCATTCGTTTGAATTTAAAATATCAACCTATAATGAGATAATTAAAAGATGTCGTTTGTATTATTTTTAATCGTAAGGACTTTCACGAGTAACAAACAGCTAAGAAGTTTACGCTATTTACATTTCAAGACTACATACGTGATATTTTGTACTTATGTCTACAGGGTGTGCCATTTATACCTAATATATTTGTATACAGCGTGCAGATGCAACTACGTGATTTCTTACATCCACTGATTCCTGAAAACAACATTTACAAGTTTAGCACAAAAAAAAAACAGAGCATGTCCTAGGAAATATAAACAATGAGAACGCTCCGAGAAACGTCTGGCATTTAAAAGGCAAAAATGTTTTAACGATTAGAGTTCACATTTTTTTGTTTACAAAACTAAAATGGGAAAATTCCGGGTCATTCTTGTTGTACGGTGCAGTGCGTAGGAAATGTATCTTTAATGCCGGGTAACACGACACGTTCAAGACACATATTAGAAGGATTTTAACCGTTTTTTGGCAAGAATTTCTATTATTTGTACTCCGAGAAGTACTCAGGGAGTTTAAAAATGCAACTGGTTGAAGTGAGTTCATCTGCACATAATAGACCATTTCCTGCACCACGGACGGCACATGCCATCACCATGAGATGCTGAAATTCTATTTTTGGACCAACTTAAACGAAACCAGGGTGTTAAATTATACCACGTACTGTACATTGCAGTAAACGACCAAATCATGCTCCGTAGATTTTTGTTTTTAGATTTAGATCTGTTCCTGGTGAACAAACCAAAACTAATGTAGTCAAATCACCCGTGCCCAGCCCTACCCTATCCAAAAGTTCCCCATTCATATTCATTCTGTTTATAAAAACGGTAAGTCACTTAGTTTTCAAAACTTTAGATTCTGAGAAACATTATGAAATTTATTATATTATTTATAGAACGATCCGAACAACGAATCAACGAAATTAATTCAGCGCAACTACAATTACATGGGAGTGACGGGGGAAGCTCTCACAGTGTTACTGAGAATTTTTACCATTCAATCATCTGTGGCAAATATTCCCGTTGTAATTTGTTAGCGAAATCGTGCTATCATCAACTTGACAAGTTTCTCTGAATTTTGAAGCAAGAATCAACTACCCATCAAGGTAATATTCATTTAGAGAAGTTGTGAGTTTAACTTTGTTAGAGTCGAAGTTAGCGTTCCAACTTTTCGAAATTCTAAATGATTGAAATGATATATTTTATATTTTTATATGATTTGGAGGAATCGAACTTGTTTCTGTATTGCATAAGAATTCACTTAAAAGTATACGAAATTCGACTTTAGCGTTTCACTGAAGTGAAATTATGGAACGATCAAAACGGAATAAATCTCGGCAATCGCATAAATCCCGTACCGGAGGAAATTCGAGCGAAACCGGAAATGGAGGGATTAATCAATCTTCTGGAACATCAAACCCAGACCAAACTGGATTTTATCAGTCGCAACAGAGTTCACATCAACAACAGGGTGGACTTGTACGGTCAAAACCGTGTCGAGAAATATATCGGCCACCCAGTAAGTCTGTTACATTGAATTATATGCCATAATATAGGTAAAAGTTGTCATGAGTGTGTCCTTCGTTGAGAAAGGAGTAAGTGACCGTCGTTTTCATTTCAAATAAATATTTTCAGTGAAACCTTACAAATAGTGACGAAATGAAAGAAAATATTTAAACCCCTAACTTGAACCGAAGAGCATCCTTTAATATTTTTCATTTAGCAAGTGCATCAAAAGTAGGAGTGACAAAAAACATTTTGATCCCGGTTGTACGGTTTAAATGGTGATGCCTGAGCCTGCGTTATCGGTGAATGTCAATTAATGAGCGGCCTTGGTTTTTTCAGATTGTCGAAAAGGTCGGAACAATAATCAGTCGTCAAATTCTGGACAGCATTATCAAAATTATTATTCATACAACAATAATATGAATTCGGAGAAACAACACACCATTGGAAATTCATATGATGGTCTGGTCAAATCATCGTCGATGAATTCTGAGTCAATAAATAATATATCTCCAGAATCGATTGCATTGTCATCATCGGCAGCGGCTCAAGGATTTCGACCACTCAATATTCATGCGAAAGAATTTCATTTCAAACCAACTTCACTTTCTGCGAATGAAAACAATAATATCAAATCTCCATCTCCATACTATGGAATTGTTTCAACTACGGCAAAGGCAGGACCAGTAATGACAGTTGGGTCTAATTCCCAATCAAATTCGCAACCTGGGGTGCAAACTACGTTTTACTCATTGTGTCAATCAAAATCTTCAGGGAATGTTGCCGATTTGAGAAATTCGAATGGTCAGTTTGAAGACGAATGTGGAAATACAAACGCACAAATCAATGGGAATCCTTTCGAAAATATTTCGATCACCAATGTTGGTCAATATTTTAATCCAGCACCTGGTCGGAATATCACTCGTCTGCAACAATCGAAATCTAGTGGGAACATTCCGACTCGGAGCAAAGTTGTTCATTTCGTTGACGATGGAAATGTCAGTCCTAGTCAGGATGAAGGGATCTTTGACCAGTTGCTGAATTCTACAAATTCTCTAAATATTCGAGGTAAATTTTCTATAGAAATTGTTTGAAACTGATGTGAAATATTCAAAATTCATTTGTCGGTACTTGAAATAATATTTTTACTCGATGGTAGGATCCTTTGTCGTTTCTTAGTGGTGCATCGCCACTAGTGAACTTTGCAGTCCGGAAACGCTTCCGCGTATTAAATAAGCTTAATTGCTTCAGTAAACTCCAGTAAACTGTATTTGCATAATTGTGTTTGCAGGTGGAAATAACTTTACAAATCCGACGTCAGAGTTATTTGAAACCCAGGCATCAGGATCATTGGGGATTTCGCAACCCCGAATGCAATTTCTTCAAAAGAGTCGAACGACGATACAAATGGGTATCGGAGCAATGTCAAATCAAATGCCAAATTATTTCTTTCGAAATTCTCCTCAACCATCTCAACGACCGTCTGCCACACCGACGACGACTGTATTTTTACCACCAGGAGGATTAATTCGTTCGCCTACTGTTTTAGCACCACCGTCACCTCAATCATCCCAGCTAAAACGTTCCAAAAGCTTTTGTGTGAAAACGTCTGGGAATAAAACTGGAGGAAACTACGGAGGCCCAACTGTCACCACGGTCATCCCTAATTCTCCAAACTTTGGAGATTTCTGCATTAACAAATGGCCTAGAGCTATTCAGGAGTCTATAACGTCCGCCGTCACAGGTATGCCGGAAATTTGATTTACATACAAAGTGGAACAAGTGCGGGCGACCAGATCTTAATTGTGTCGTTCTATTGAGTATCGACTACTCTCACGATCACGGCCATGGTCACATATTTGTCACTCGAGCCCGGTCGCATAAGATAGGTTTAATTTGAATTCTTAATAGTTGGCATTATTAAAAAATCCAGTACTTTGAAACAGGTGGAGATAGGGTTCCTCCCAGACATCGAATCAATATGGTGTCATGTATTTTTGAAACTTTGTTCGAAGTGAATACGAAATCGATTGACGGAAATGGGAGCAATAAAAAGTCGACCGAAGTTGAATTGAACGACAAATCCGGACAAAATGGAAGTTCAGGTGACCTCACCATTCCGGCTGTCCAGATTTTTCTCTACTTTATTCAAGTGAGTTTAGATATTTCAATCCATTCATACCAGAACCTATTTTGACTTGATAATAAGCTTAAATAATGATTAAATATGGTCGGAACCTTACAACAATCGGATTATTTATTCGTGTACGTGGGATCTGGTAAGAAGTATCCGATTCGATTATCAATGCTCTGCATATAAGGTGGATAAAAATATAACTGAAACAAGATTAACTTCGATCTTTGACATCTGACGATTCATTTCGCGCTTTGATAATCGCTGGTCTGAATAGAAATTTCAAAATACAAAAATTTTAAATTATAGTTGTGCCAATTTCTTTTGGTCCGATATTAATTGATACCTGGTGAAATCGATATCTAAATAAATATTCATCAGATTTACAATATTCCTACAAAATATTCATCGGTTTCAATCTTACTATTTTCGTAATCGCAAACCCGAATCAACTGATCTGACAATTTTCACATACCTTTGAAACTAATTGAATAATTGGAAATGTTATAACTGCAGAGAGAAAAGGATCACACTGTCATGGAAAGTCTTCTGAACACATGTTTCGCAGCATTTCAGTCCTTGTCAACTACTCACGGGTTAACCCCTGGAAATATTGGTGGTCAAACTGTAAATCACACCAGATATAAATGGAACGTATTCTTGAATTTCCTCTGTTCATTTTATTGTCAGGTTTGTAAACTAATTATTATACAGGTTGACTAATATGAACTGTCTCCATTGTAAGTATTTCATGATCCGAAAGAGGTATCTTTTTAGTGCCGTATCGAGTTAATGTGTATCTATTTTTTCGCGGTATTCATATGGCCACACTGATTAAAACTATACAACCTTGTTAGCAAAAACTCTTGGATCAATTACTTTGGCAATTGCAATCAACTACAGAATTACAATTAAGCAATTTTAATTGTAAATAATAACTTTCAGAAACCCAGCCTGTAATTTGTAATTGTCAATAATTACCTACTTTGAAAATTGTGTATAATTGTAATCGTAATTTTTTTTAATTACATTTATAATTACTTGGCCATCGAATTTAAAGAGCCTGTAATGTCAGCACACATGAAAACATAATAATTGGAATGAATAATTTGCATTGTAATTTATAATTGTAATTAAATTTTGAATTAAAATTAATTGTATTGAGCCGTTGTTTTTAAAGTGCAATGAGTTTTGACATTGCCGGCTATGACATTTCGTACAAGTACTCATATTGACAATTGAAATTAGTTTTACTATTCGTGTACGCTGAAGTAGTTGTTGGTTTAACAAAGGTAAGATAAAGATTCAATTTTATTAACAATGCTGAATATTGCAGGTCAAATGCATTCGGATTCAACAGCAGAGTACTGGAAGTTCAATAGAACAAATCAGTATGACCGTCCTCACTTTGTTGTGCGATTCTTGCCTGGCGACACTTCGCTCTCTACCAATTTGTCATTCACCAGAAACTGTAATAAAATTATAAATGAATAATTAAGCCTCTTTACAATGTACCGCCGATATTCCGTACTTTTGGTACGCTATAATGATGTTTCGTTAAAGTGCCTACCTCATAATTTTTCAGATGGATTGCCTTTTCACTGTTATGACTTCGATCGGGCGTGATATGGAAAAAACGTTTCCGTCTAAAATGAAACAAATATTGACATCTGTTCGGGATGCCTTGCTTGGCCTCGGACCATATTCAGCACTAACAGAGGCACCTCCGGTTGTCCAGAAAACTCTCATGCAATTAATTGAACTTCATGCTGCTAATTGGCATCTTCCAGCCTCAGCAGTTCGATACTACTATGCCCACCCGACAACTCAAAATAATTCTGATCAAGTGCCACAGAGTCGTTAATCTGTGACTTTAACTTTGTCAGAGCCTTAGATTTTATTATCGATTTGATAGATTCAAAAGTTTTACTTGGTAAGGGTACATTGTACATAACGTAATGCATCCTTATTTATCGTTATTCGTAAAAGTTAATTAGATTTTGTAATGTTTGTTTCGGTTTTGTGTTTTAATTTTAAGTCTTCATTTTGAAATTCTACAACACTTTATGATGGGAGAAAAATGATTGTATTGTATTTATTGTATGTAAATTTTTGAATATATAACTTAAGCCTTGTGTAAATCTACTTTTGTATAAATGTAAGGAAGCAAATAATCCACTGAAGCAATATAGTGGAGCACTGAATGCCGTTTAATGAGTAAATATTTGATGATTGATGACGCTTTTGTTACAAAATTGGAACAACCAGGGGTTTTGTCTGAAGCCTTGAAGGAAATTCCAAAAATAAAGGTTGGTAAAACTTTCTGCGTTACTCGTTTTGGAATGCATTGAAAATATTATTTCTACGATCTACAAAACCTGCGGTTAAAGATGCCATCTAAAGTATCATGCAAATTTTCCACGTGACCTTACATCTTATTTAAAAAACTCAATATCAGCTTTTCTCAAAAATTTCATAGGAATGTAAGAAAAAGTCTTTTGAGAGAATGTTTTTAAATATAAAACAAATGACGAAATGAAAAATGAAATATTTTTTACGCGTTTTAACTCATTATTTCTCAACTTTTCCAGGGGATTGATTATACCCTCAATAGAAATTTAACAATATTATCGAATTACTTATTTCTGCAGAGGAATTTGAAAGGGGATACCCACCGGTGCGGAAAAGTTCCCACATCCTTCTTCTTTCCATGCAGACCAGGTGGTAATTCATCACCAATATCCAACGATGGGTGAAAATTTCTCGTTTTATTTGAATGATTGGAATTTCGTCATTGACCGATATCAGGATTTATAATGATTCCAATCTTATACCAGCTATAGTTATATGATTACTAAATTGCATGACAATTTTATATAGCATTCGGCGGAACATCACA
>JAQGCA010003755.1:0-11282 GCA_034698945.1 Protaphorura quadriocellata
TGCTAATTTTTCGAATAAAAGAATTCAGACTGATTTGGTGTTTCTGATTCGAATGGGTTATTTTGGGTGAAAGTAGTCCCGACAATTCCGGGTTTCCACTTCCAACACGGGTGATCATCCTGGGCATTGTATATTTGGAAACGAGGTTCTCTGATTTTTTTTACCCCTGTCAGGAGCGTTTAAAGAAAATGAAAACTCTGGAAACATCCCAAAGACGATTTTCAAATTCATGTGCTTATTTCACTTTCACTTTTTAATTTTAAAATTTGGAGTTAAATCTGGTCTCTGCATAATAGCAGCTTGGTCAGTTGCACCGAGTTTCAAATTTTTCGCTCCACGACGCCTTGCGTTATGCTTATATTTCGCTGTCCTTTATAAATCGTACTAACCCTGTATTGTTCATGTTAATATGCATGCGACATTCACTCCAAGCGGTAATATAAGACGACGTCAGGCGGGAAATATAATTCAAATCCTCGATCCTTACCCATAGTGAATGACATCAGCCGCAACGAATCCTGAGGTAGCTGAAGATTTTAGGTCGCTGTCAGATGAGAAACTGGCAGGGCCGCCAGGTGCCGGGAAACCCTGCAGAAGAACAATTTGAAATATTAAATTTCGATTTTCAGACTAAACCGAAGAATACTTTAGTAGTTTGTCGAACTTACCACGGTGAGCCCGACCAAAAATAAAAGTACAATAACGATGTGCATTTTAATATGCAGCTTTCCAACTGGCGTCATTTTATACAAATTTGAACCCCACTCGAGCGTAGATGCTTGTTTCAGTCTTACTAAACAAGGTCCAGAATGTCAAATTTTCAATTGCCATAGTTTTCAGCGATAAATTTTGCACGTGAGAACAATGAAATTTCAATTACTAACTGAAACTTTTACGACATAGCTTGTTTATTACACCTAATAGAACAGTAAAACTTTCTACACGTCAATTCGTATTCTCAAGGACATTCACATTCAAACTACAAATCCGTAGCATTTCAAATATGTCGACATGTATTTGAATTTCTCCGATGCGAGTTATTTCGAAAGTGATTATTAACCATTAAAAGATTGTAGAAATTTGAACAAAGCTGGTTATAGGCGGATTATAGATTCATTTTTATGGAAGCCCAAGCGGCTAACTTTCATTCACCAATTGTGTCCAAATTCGGACACACTCCCGTCAACCTCAAAGTTCTTGCACTTTTGAGCTATCTAGCATGGCCTGGATGGACAAAGTTGAAAGGAATCAAACAAGGTTGGGCTGTCTGCTCTTGTCTTCCGACATTAATATTGGTCCGCCAGTTTTGACATGGTTGACATTAGAACCTTTAGGTTAACGAGTGTTTGTTGATGCACAAATGCACTAATGAAATTACATAGGGCTTTGTCGTCTAGGATCTTATTGCTAGTCCCCTATACAACATACATACATTACATAGCAAAGTAAGCTTGTGCAATGGATTCACTAGCATCCTGCGCTCATAAGTGGCTAGTGTCCAATTTGATTGATAAGTGGACAAACTGCATTGTCTCCTCGTCCTCTACAGAAAACTACCACCTGTCTCTTGCCTATCATGTCCTTGTACAAATGTAATAATCTAGATATTGTCGTCAAACCTATGGTTTTTCCAATAATCAAATCAGTTATCTCTGCTAGCACCGGCACTTTGAAAATACTTTTTAAAATCGAGTGTCATAAAATTGAGTTTCAGCTGCAAAAGTTAAAAAGCCGTGGGTTAGATTTCATAACTTTCAATTTTCAATTTAGGCCAGTGCTGATTGTGAAAGGATCCCAATATTACCAGTCGATGCAAGACGAAAAACTGAGAGTCGAAATGGTGATTGAATATACAAACTAAACAGGGAAAACTCGATAAAAAACATCGAAGTTTTTCAAAATTTTCTGCAATGCACCCATTTCTGCAATGGCAATTTCTCAACATTGACGCGAAATCAATGCTTTTAACCCATGATTCTTCAATGTTCTCGGGGTGAATTCAGGAATTGTTGACTGAATGATTAAATCTAGGAGGTTGGCCAAAAGAAAAGTAGTTTGGTCGAAAACGAAGGTACTGCACTTAGGTGATGTCAATGGAATAAAAAAAATGTCTATCAAGACATGGTCTTGGTGGTCGGAACAATTGTCTCCCTTGTCGGACAAAACTAGTTGAATAAAATGGAATGAACGTGTATACCAGTTGAATCTGGGCATCTGCAGTATTTTAATTACCTTGTCAATCGCCTAATCAGAGTGTCCTCCTAACTCAACTATATAAACCGATTGGGAACTCCATATCCGCGTCAATTAAGTTGATTCAAACCAGATATTTTTGCTCATTTGTTAGTTTTAAATTTCAAAATGCTGAATACGAAAGTATTCACGACCACAGTGCCGTTGTTGCTTATTGGCATTTTGGTATTATTTTGAATCGGCCCTGTCAGTCCAACTCCAGCCAGATGTATTTCTACAGTAACTCGACTGCAGAAGATTCAAAATTCTACATTTACTCTCAAGTAAACGAGCAAAACACGGAATCACACGAAAATTTGAATACGACGAATGACGGCTACCAAACAAAGAAGAACCACATTTAAATTGTGAAAAAAATAGGCATCAGTCCTTTCTAAAGGATTTTTTTTAATTTACGTATTTTTTCCAAATGCATTCCAACATACAAGTTAGCGTCAGTTGCGGTCTGGGTGAACTAAAAAGTGATAGATAACCTGATGTCCGTTTCCACGTTCTTGACTTCAAAAATAATTCACACATGAAATCATAGAGATTGTAGTGTTGGTCGCGCTCTAAGAAAGATTCAAGAAGTCCACACTGCGCATGCCTTTTTAACATGAAATACGCATGATTGTAATTATACACAAGGAGCTCCGCTCTATCGTACAAACGCGATATACCTTCTTGGCGTGAACTGAAAAGTTGAAATCACTTAAATTGATCAAACAGTGGGCGGGGCATACGGCGTCCTCAATTTATTCGGTAGCGTGCATTCTTTTTGAATAAATGGAGAGTCAAAAATTACTTCATTCAAGTCCTCGGGGAAATGCCGTTCCAAAACTGGGGTTCCAATTTAAACAGTACTGCCACCAGTTTCGGAAACTAAATTACACCGAACAATATTTGATTCCCTCTTGTAAACTTTTCCATGTTTTACAACACTCAAAGTGTCTTTGACTTCCCTTTCTATTAATCTTCTGATGTGCCTGGCACTATATATTAGCCCATTTCTCTTTTCCAAAGTCAGTTTAGAAAAACAGTACCTTGTTGTTAGCAGCGGCCAGTCGTTAAATCAAATATTCGCCAGATTTTTGAAACAGATCAAGAGAACAGGAAGTTGTCCAGCAATGGAGTGCACAAACTATATAAAAATATTTTCACTGAACGATAATATTATTCCGTACGAGAAATCCGGCAGAAGTTAACAATTGATGTTTTCAGTTTGAAAGGAGAACGTAAACTAAATTCCCAACCACGATTCTCTTCTCTGCTGTCCCGGACAGTGGCCTCAGTGTCAAATATAGAATATGGAATTTGTATTCTATCCAATCCCATTCAAGTGAGAACACCTCGTGTAAGGTTAGGATTCCGGTACGCTATAAACGTCGAAACAACGTTGATCGAAAAATCATCTCACGTACTTTTTATAACGCCAAAATGACGTTAAGTCTACGTTGCCGATATAACCTCCGTCGGATAGTTTGAAGCAAACCCAAATCAGAACGTTGGAAATTGGTAAGACATTTTTTTTTAATTTTAAATCATTCATTCAATTTTTCCAAATGCATTCAGTTCAATTTAATTAATTAAATACACACGCATTTTAAGTAAGTACATAATTTACCAACAAACTACACACAATCCCATCAAGACGGCTCCTGAAGTTGATTGCAACTTAGAAACCAATTTTAAGTTTAAGCATTGTCGTTGGATTTAACAGGAAGACAAAACGTAAATTTTTTATGCGTATGAATTAATTTTATTTGAGGACCAATGAATTGAGTGGATATGAAACAATAGCACCTGACCTCGTCCCATCTTTTATCATTTCAGTTGAAATTCGGAAGAAATGGAGAAAAGAAATGCACAATTTGTATGTTTATTTTATATTTAATTATAATATGCAAAGTAGGAACGAGTGTTAGTACAGAGTCTCCCAATACTATGTACTCCATGTGTGTGTCAGGAAGTCACGTTTCTTAATTAAGGAAAGCATTAGAGATGGATCGTCCAAAATATAAATGACATTTTATTTGACTATTTCAGGTTGAGCAGACTCCTGCGCCACCCCTTGGAGAGAGTGAATGGGTGGAGCGAGGAGATCACCCTCTCATTAACGACGTCGTATGCTTATGTTATACTTATACTCATATACTTAGGTCATAATTCAGTATTGTTGCCTTTTTTATTCCGTTTGGTCTCGATCACTGTGACAATATATTTAGAGAAAACACGTGTGTCTAAACGTCTACTTTCAGAGCAGCTTATATGAACGTAGGAATCCAGTGTCTCCTCTCTTACCTTCTGTCATTTCTTTCCTAGATTGTGGACACATTGTTCGGAATTGTGAGACGATTTGATTTGAAGGCTTGTCGAATTGTCTGCAAGAAATGGCATATCCGCACCATTCCACATATGCGTGCCACCTACAAGGTCACAAATCATGGCGGCGACTCATCGAAGTCTATTGCAACTTTTGTGGAATTATTCAGTTCCAACGAATTGGGGATTCCGTTTGACTCATTCCGTCTCGGACCATTTTGTACAACAAATAAAGTCGGTCAACGATTTCTCCAACTCTGTGGAGAAACAGCCAAAGAAATTAATTTGCTTGGACGACCATTTGGTGCATTCACAATTGAGGATGTGTCTGAATTACTCAGAAAATGCCCGAACTTAAAAGCCCTTGGATTTGCGTCCCGTCTTATTTCCTATTCCCGTTCTTACGGAAGAGTTAATTACTCCCTGATTCGATGCCGACATTGCCATCTTTGGAAAATATTACTTTCCATCCTGGCCCATCCTATTTTGGTGAACCACGGGAACTGCTAACTTCGGCTCCATATATTTCTGAAATTGTTGTGACCGACATCCGCAAGCGTTCCGGTGCTGACAATAACGATGATGATAGCAAAATAAGCGTCGTATTGAATTGTATTGAGGGGATGGGAAGAGAGTCTTGCATTCAGTCCTCCCATTTACTCAACGCCGGAGTTCGACACATTGAGCAACTGCGGAGGTTGAGCGAGAAAGAGAATGGACTGAAGTTGAAAAACCTCACTTTTAAACCTCATTTAAATACAGCAAATTTTGGTTCTGGCCTTATCCAATTGCCTACAATCTTCAAAGACACCCTTCAATCACTGAACGTGGAACAAATACCTGAGAATGATTTGATGGGATTCCCATTAATGCCGAACCTCAAATCCTTGGCATTCAAACTAAGTCGGTCCACTGCACCCAAGCCCACAAATTTGACACGGAAGTTTCCAGCTCTAGAGAGATTGGATATTGAAGTTGAAAATAGGCCGCAGTGGGAACATTGGTCTCGGTTCTTGTCCCAGTTTGATTCCTGTCCAACCGTCAAATCTCTAAGTGTTCGTGGTGTTAACACGCAACTCCATACATTCCACGATATTTTGAGGGTCTTCCCAAGTTTGACCAAATTGGAATTCCGTATTGGAAACAATGGAGCTGAGATTCTGAGGCAGCTCTGAATTCAAATGTCGGAATTCAAATGTGGGGTGAGTACCAACTAGCATGAAGACCTTGAACTCAATTAGTTTGTTGGTTCCATCCGTTCTGACTTTGTTCCAGAGTTTACAACAAATTGTCAAATATTGAGAGACGAGACGGGACTGGAGTCTTGGAGTTTTAAAAAGGATCCACGGGATGCGGGTCAGTACAGTTGCCTGTGTTCAGAACAGGAAAATATTATCACTCCATTTCTTCATCGGACAAAACAAATTACATCATTCGCTTGTAAATTGTGAAATGTAAATAAGAAGTAACCCGATTATATTTACGATCAGTGGTATGAGTACATAATAATCTTGTAGAATTAATTAGTTTTTGCAATAATCTTTATGTCAAGACTCAAGACTAATTTTAGAACTTTGAACGCCATATTGACATATTACATTAAATTCTGTAAGTTTGCTTAAGGTAAGAATATTTCTTTCTAACGCACTTTTCTGAAGATATGTGATAAATCGTCAAAATAGTACAGGAATTGGTAAAATAATGAATTCTAACGTTTTTTTATTTATTTATTTTAACGTAACACAAATTCCATTCCTGGTCCTTACAATGTGAGTAGGTTATTCATCGAAGTCATACAGCGTAATTCTTCGATTAGTCATAGTAATATAATTTACAAATTCATGTTAAAATAAATTACACTCTGTCACATTCATCCAATACCCATCGCGTAACATTTTTTTTGTACTGATTAAGTGAACAATTCGGGTTAATATTTTTCTCGTTCCAATATCTTGCACCAGTAATTGAGAAGCATTTCCTACCATATGTAGAATTAGATTGATTAGTATGAAGATTCTTTGCACTTCTAGTGTCATGAGAATGTAACTCAGAGTTAGTTTGAAACATTTCTTTAAAAACACACGGAGCATTCGGATCATTAATCACTTTATACATAGTACATAAAATTGACTTAATGTATAACTGCTTTGGACCAAGCCAGCACAATATATTATTCATGTCAGTGGATATTCTGTCACTCTTCGTTTTTCCTAGCACAAGTCTGGCAGCATTTTTAAGAAATTTCTCGATTGGTTTTAGCACTGACGAATAGGCCATTCCGTAGACACTGGATAAATAGTTAATGTGCGGAAATATTAAACTTTTAATTAAAATCTCTAAATTTGCATTTGACAACACAGGTCGAAGAGTGTATAATGGCGATATCTTGGCATATAGCATGCGTGTCAAGTGAGTTATATGCACTCTGCATGATAGCGTATTGTCAATGTGAAACCCTAGGATTTTTACAGATACCTTAGAACTAATAGCACAATTATTTACATTGATAATTATTGTCCCCAATCTCTTAACATTATATGGAGAACCTATCAATATACATTCCGTTTTATCTGCATTTAATTCTAATTTATTTTCTTTAAGCCATTCCAAGATTCTATTAATATCAAGTTCAATCTTACTAATCGTCTCTTTGATTTCTGAGGGATAACAAGTAATTAATAAGGACATATTATCTGCAAATAGTATCGCCAGGCACCATAGAGTAATTGAAGGGAGATCGTTAATGAAAATAGAAAACAGTAAAGCAGAGAGAACACCACCTTGTGGAATTCCCCACAGGTCTGCACATAATTTTGAAAAATGATTATAAGCATTTTTAACACAGTGCGTGCGATCTGATAGGTACTCTGCATACCAAGCTGGATTAATACCAATTTGAGCCAGTTTTTTTAATAAGATTTGTCTGGATACCGAATTGAATGCCTTTTTCAGGTCAAGTGCTATATGCATATTTTGCCAACATCAATGGCTTTTAATGCAATATTAAAAATGAACAGTATTGCATGATCAGTTCCGTGCTTTGGCCGAAACCCGAATTGATATTTCGAGAAAAAATTCGCCTTACTCAGAAATTCAGTAACTTTGTTATACACTACCTTTTCATACAACTTTGTCAATAGAGAAATAGGTCGGTAATTGTTACAATTTTTAGCATCAAGAGTCGGCTTCTTTAACAAAGGAACAACTATCGCGCTTTTAAACATCATCGGCATTGTATTGTGCCTTATCATGAAATTAAATAATCCTAGCACATATTTGTGAAAAATAGGGTAATAAATTACACGAGATAATATACTCATTGATAAATCTGTTTGGTCAGCAGAGGTTTTCGTCTTGTTCTTCATGAACCGCCATGCAGTCATCAGATCTAAAGGTGCGATAAGTTTAATACTGAAAAGTGTGTCCGAATTAGTTTCTCCATCATGCGTTACCTCCAGTTTAGACAGAATAACTTCTACATCATTTTGGATACAGACATTCGCAAAAAAAGTGTTTAAATCGCCAGCATCAATTTCAAGTTTTTTTTGTTTCATTTTTTTCATACTAGCCCGAGTTTGGATCATTTGCGATATTCCAGGTCAGAAACCTCTTTCTTCAATTGCACAATTTATCGAATTTCGTGTGTCCAACACAATGTTGCGCTTAATTTGCCTGTTCAGGTTATCCATTAAAAGTTTGTTACAGTCAGTAGATGATTTAATGAATACAGCGCGGCATTCATCCCGTTGCTTTATCAACAATTTAGTAGATTGTGAACACGATTTCTTCATGGGATGCTGGAAAATTGACTTCACCTTTTCGGGGAAATGAACATTAATTATGTCCAGCAGTGGAGCAAGCCAGCCTTTCAGAATCAGATCTATGTCACTCGGTTGTTGATTTTCCTCAAAATTTAATTTATGTAGATCGATCGATAACTGCACTCCGTCGGCTGAGCCAAGTACTCGCCACTTTATAATCCGTTTTTCCACTTTCGGCTTTTTTAGGTTTACATAGAATTGAGCTGCCATATGGTCAGCAATTTGAGCGTCAAACACTATTACATTATTTACATATGGACCAGATACCCATACGTGATCCAGAAGAGCTGACCCTCTTTTTGGTTCAGTAACCAATTGATCAAAATCATTTCTCTTCATAATATTGACAAGTTTGGACGTGTTGGAACACGGTTTTAATAAGTCCAAGTTGAAATCGCCGATTATTATGCATTTCGAACCACAACACTTATCTATTATCAGTTTCACGACCTTCCGTAAGTCGCTTGGGTTCTTTTTGTTAGGCTTGTAAATACAGGCCAAATAGCACGACTCAAAGAACGTCAATTGTATTTGCAAAAGGATAAATTCTGCACAATCGGCTTTGGAATTCAGGTAGTCAGTTTGGAGACTAATCTTACATTTTAAGTTTTCACGAATTAAAAACATTACACCGCCTCCTTGTCTTTTGCACGTTCGATCAGACCGGAAGCACTTAAAACCAGATATAGCCGGAAGGACATGGTCTAACGGCAGCCATGTCTCCACCACACCACAAACGTCTATATTCTCTTTTTCAATCATGTTCGTCATCATAAGAAAATGACCAGCATTTTTGATTGAGCGAGCGTTCACTATGACGCCATTTAGTCCGTTGGGTAATTTAGTAGCTTCTGCTGTAGGGGATAAAACGTCAGTCTGTTGTGCATGTTTAGGTAGTCAATTATTATTATTATTCGGCTTCATAGCACCGCGTTTATTATTAATATTCTTGGAGCTGAGTAATTTAATTGTTGCTGGAGAATCCAGATAAGCGTTAGCTTGCTCAGTCAGATGAATCATTTGACTAGCCGTAGGCGACATAGGCACATGATTGTTCGGTAAAGATTTTGGAGTTCCGGGGGTTGATGGACTAGTGCTATTTATATCTGCAGAGGTCAATTTCAATGTCGTTTTCACATTCTGGGGCTCCCTATTACTCTGTACATCTTGTACATTACTTTGATACGTTGGGAAACATTATACACAGAATAAAATTAACTAGTATGTTAACAAAAACATAGCCCTCCCCTCACAGTCCCTTCTCAATTTTCTTAAATTTTCTAAAATTTACAAAATCTGTGCCAAGCTCATTCACACAAATTTTTTTTCCATAGCTCAAATGCATGAGTTGAAATGAAGGACAAAAAGACATAATATTTGTGACTGATTTTACTGTACATTGGATAACAATGAAGTGATAAAAGGTCCTAAGTGTCCATTCCATTCATTCTTTTTAATTAGTGGTAATTATGGGGTGGTCACTAAACCATATAGGAGGTCATAGGTTATCATTATCATAGCAGAATGGGTTGGCGGAAGGTTTGTTTCTACTTCTTGAACTTGTACATTTGTGTTGCATTTACCGTAAAATCCCGAACAGAAGGCGGGTCTTCTATTCAAATCGAGCACCCCGAGACCCGTCTTGTATTTGGGACCCGCTTTGTATTCGGACCCGCCTTCTAAAAAGAATTTCCAAAATGCACGATTGAAAATTGCCGCCTATTCCATAGGCAGGTACACGCGCCTTGTGTGTGGGACCCGCACTGTATTCGGACCCGCCTTCTATTCAGACCCGCCTTCTATTTCCGAATCCATCTTCTTGACCCGCACTCTATTTGAGCCCCGCACTCTATTAGGGGCTCACCTTCTATTCGGGATTTTACAGTATTTGATTTTGCGAGGAAGTATGGGGTGATATGAGATGGGACATCAGCGAGGTATTCAATTAAATCCATTCACGTAAAATGAAATTGAGGGACGGACCCGAATAACCCCGCCATCTCTGATTCCTAACACACCAATCAATCAATCACACATCTATACCTATAGCTAATAGGTATGTCTTAAATCTAAATGTAACAATGTGACGTCATAATTGTAATGGTAGGGAATAGTTATAAAATGACAATGGATATGGGTCTTTAAAAAAACAATTGAACATTAAAATGGCGGAGGAGTAGTTGAACTTTGACCTCGGGTCAACTACCCACCCTGTTTTCGAGCGACGCAAGGAAGGGAAAAAAGTGAATTCCGTGAGAAACCCTTTGACCGTTGTGTGCCATCTATCGGTAAGATATGTAAATATGAAAGACATGATTTGTATAGGTCGACTGTAGTGATTGTCATAAAAGTTGTCAATTGTCATGTCTTTTGTTATGTCAAGAGAGTTGTCAAAAGTATATAAGGTCGACCATAGCAGTTATTATGAAAGTTGTCAATTGTCATGTCTTTTGTTATGTCAAGAAAGTTGTCAAAAGTGGAAAAGGTCGACTGTTGCAGTTGTCAAGAAAGTTGTCATTTGCCATGTCTTTTGCTATGTCATGAAAGTTGTCAAAAGTGGAAAAGGTCGACTGTTGCAGTTGTCAAGAAAGTTGTCATTTGTCATGTCTTTTGCTATGTCATCAAAGTTGTCAAAAGTGGAAAAGGTCGGCGGTTGCGGTTGTCAAGAAAGTTGTCATTTGTCATGTCTTTTGCTTTGTCATGAATTATGTCAAAAATATGTTGTCAAAAGTATTGTCAAATGTCATGTTTTATGTCAGGCACAGATTATGTCAGGCACAGATTATGTCAAAAGTTTATAGTGTCGGCTGTATTGACATTGTCAAAGATTTTGTTATCTGTCATGTTATTTGTTATGTCAAGGATATTATCAATATTTAGAAGTCAGACATTTTGGTAATTTAAGAT
>JAQGCA010003756.1:0-11280 GCA_034698945.1 Protaphorura quadriocellata
ACCGTCAGAGGACGGACAGACAGACGGAAAGGGCAATTTTATAAGCCCTTTACAGGACTGCGTCCACGGGCTAATAAAAGCACATTCAAAATCGAAGTCAGCAATAAATAATTATTTGTGATTTTCTTATCGAACCAATATTGGATTTCTTGAAACCAGTGACTTGGACCGACACAGATAAACTGGGCGAAGAAATACTAAATCCATTAAAAACTTTTCAAGTTGATGCACAGCCAGTGGAATCTACCAACACCAATCTACCCAAGATAAATAAAACATCTCCCATAAAGGTACGCCAGTACTAAAAATAATTTTCAAACTCCCCGTTTTTGCAACGGATGAATTTTTGACGAGCAATCCCGTGGCAACCTAATATGAAGTGCAAGATTGCATGGGGAATTTTTGACCTCTGGAGTCATTTTGTAAACAACGCGGTGCTCATTAGTAGAGACCCAAAGAGATTAGAATACCCTATAGACTATAGTGGCAATGACATAGGGTTGGCCGAAATCAAACAATCGCGACCCGTCCCCACGTTAAGAGACGGAAAGTGAGTTTTTGTTGAATTTTGCTAACGTTGGTATGGGAATTCGAAATTTTGTGTGCAGGTAGCTTACTTTTTGATCAAAAGAATGCATGTTGCTGGGGTGTCCAAAAATTTTGTGAAAATTACTCACACATTTGGTACACGCCATTCGATTCTCAGAGAAATTCGCCACGAAACATTTTATGAAAAATTCAACAAAAACTCACTTTCCGTCTCCTAACATGGGGACGGAGTTTTCAAATAAAATTGTTTGGATTGCCACTCTATGTATATTAGAATCTCTTTGTAGAGACCTATTTCCCATTTACTTCAGCACCAGCCGAAAAATAACAACTCGTTGTGGTCAGTACTGGAGTACCTATTAGAGGAGAGCGTAATCAAGGAACATTTAAACAAAGGAAGTATCGGAGAATTCCTCTCGTACAGTTGTTTGACTCGCTTATAGAAAATCGAGGCAACCGATTCTCTTCCATGTGGAATACAATTTATTTAAATTAATAATTTACTGGATTTACGTTAAAGTTATTTTTGCACTTATTTGAGTATCACTTTGTAACCTTCAATTAGAGCAACAATCTTTTCATACTAGATTATTATGCTCATACTCGATTTTCATCAATAGTCTGGATTTGAAAAGACTAATAATAATAATTAATGGATTTCCAGAAGTTTATCCTATCTTCATCGGGCTCCTCAATCATCTTGGACTTATTGTCGATTTCATAGAATCTTCTGTTCCGAGACGAGTACCCTTCCCAAGAATTCTGGAGCTCCATTTGTTTTGCAAGCAGAGGCATCCTAATGGGTTACATTCAGTTATGTGTATATTAGTTTTACGATTGTGTCGTGTGACTGAACTGTTAAAGTATATCAAAATAGCATACTCACCCTGTTGTGGCAAAGTTGACCCAAAGTTTTATAAAATGACTTGCAACGGGGTACTCCCTGTCTGTTTTCTCCATTGGGGCAAATAATTCCGTGCTATTGAATAAATATTGTAGTTCATCCAAATGCATGACTCCTGCATTAAGTATTTCAAAATTCAATGAATTCTGTTAGTAACATCGTATTTCCACATTTGAAAGATTTACCCCATTCAGAGGCGGACATTTGAAACTTTTCTGGTATCCCGTGTCGTCCTTTAAATGAAAACATATAAGCGTACAATGGAGCTCGTATTGCGGCAGAGTGAACTCGGACGGTATTATGAAATGGCACGTAAAAGAATCGATCTCCCACAATCTTGAAATTAAAAAAGTTATAGCGATAACAATATAATTAATTCTCTGTATTATTCGTATCATTTTAAAGCGAATGGCTGATTAATGCAGATATTATTGTGATGTAGCTTGACGACCTGACACAGTGAAACATCTACGCAGAGATATTAATAGTCAACGACATTTCTTATTTTGCAATGACGAAGGGTCCGGCCGAATCATTACAAAGTACTGCTAATATTTACTCCTCCGAATGATTTTCTCTTTTACGATGCATTATCCTTTGTGCGAATTAATATTTAAACCTTCATATACGTACTTTTCGTAAGTGACGATATTTTAGTTTGGCATAAGTTTCAACGAGCTATAAATAATTTCATGTAGAAATTAGGAAAGGCAGGTAACGATTTTCGTTAGAGCTAATATTAAAATATTAAAAGGAAAATATTAAAAACTGAAATGCGAAATGCTTTCTTTGCCGTGACCTCAGAACAATTGAAAAGAAATTAGTGGAAAGTACTTCAATTTCATTCAACTACACTTTTAAAAGAGGCACAAAAGAATAGTTTAATGATTTAGCGACTAAATTTTTTTCAGCGTAAACATTTTCTAGAGTATATTCAGGTTCAACTTTCCTTATCGGTTTAACATCAATGCAGAATAATAAACGTTTACCTGACTTAGAGACTGGAGTGTTTCAAACCCACTGAAACTAAACTTCGGGTAGTCCTTCAAATAGAAAGTTCGAATTTTATTTGTACTTTCAGTGTCAGCCACATCGTACATCAAAACTGAAGGAAGGACGGTTTCCATATTTCTAAGCAGACCCCGTGTTGCAAGTGGGCCCAAGTAGTTCACTGAATAGTTGGAATTAAACAATGTAGACGTTACAATGCTGAAATTATTCATCGTAATTTCATAATAATTTTTTTTTCGGTTAAATATTTAATTTATATTTAATTGAGTTTGAGTTTCATGTTAAGACAATCAGTTTGAATACTTGTATGTTTAAATGCTTTCGAATATCACGTTAATAAGGAAGCCAAGCTAAACCAGACACTCAAACCAGACCAGACAAGTCTAGATTTCTACCAAAACGAATATGACCATGCAGAAAAGTTTCTCGAATCAAAGGTCCTGTCCTGGGGGGATGGATTCCATATGGCGTACTGGTGAATTGAAGCCTCAACTACCGCCATAGGAAAAATTTGGAGGTAAGTTTTGTCGTTAGTTCGAAAATAAACTAGGTAAAACGTTACAGACTTTTCTATGCATATTTAACACCTTATGTGTTCTAAAGGAGACAGAAGACTAACAGACAAGTATACGTAATGCACTTAATGATAGATTCCACTCTCAATACCAAAATCACTATCTCCATTAATTTAGGTTCATACCTAATGAAAAGAGATCTCCTTCATTTTTCGTCACTCCTGTAAGCCATGGTATCTCAGCAACCAAACCCTTTTCGTAGTATTTTTTTGGCATCATTGTAATAAATGCAGAAGGACTTTCGGGTTCTACGACCGGACCGAATAGAATTTGAGGGTTTTCCATCCATTCCTGCAACACATGAATCCCCATAAATATTATAGGATCAATTAATTATATTGATAGCTACATCTAGCACCTACGAATAAATTATACTGCCGATAAATCAGTTCTCGCGCTGTCTTCTTTCTCATGCACTGTACAGCTTCCGTAGAATTCTTAGAAGTGCAGCGAACACTCCCGGCCAGTTTTTTGTAGTAGTACTTCTGATTGGGTGGGACTGCCCAATGACTTAAGGCAGATCCACTTTGGGAAATAGCTCCATGAAGTTTGTCTTACAAGTAAAAGTCAAAGTTATCGTGGTGCTAGCTACAATCGACGAAGAAATGTATGTAAAAAGTGCAACCTTTCGTTTGAGGAGACATCATGTGAAAATGTGTGGAGGCAGCCCCAGCACTATGACCTACAATCGTTATACGTTTAGGGTCACCACCGAAGGCTAAGACATTGTCATAAACCCAGTTTATCGCCATTGATTGGTCCTTAAGACCATAATTTCCAGGGCTCGCAGAATCACCAGAGCTCAAGAACCCTGAAACACAAAATAACAGTCAAAATTATCAAATTTTGGCTACTTCATTTGGTCGAACTTACCCAGTGCTCCTAATCTATAATTTAGAGTCACGAGTATGATATCTTCATCCAGCAGGTAAGTCGGTCCAGAATAAGACCCTGCACCTATAATTAATTTGAATGATTTACCGAACTACACAGCTGGTGAAGGAACATTATGAATTTATTAAACGAGATTATGACTCGGTACCCCAATAAAATCCTCCACCGTGTATCCAGACGAGTACGGGAATATTTTTGTTCGTGGTCCGATTCTGAGTTTAGAATGAAATTTTCTTCACAGAAAACAAAACAAAAAGAGTAAGGAAAGGCATGAAATTACAATTACCAGGGGAGTATAGATGTTGAGGTAAAGACAATCTTCCTCGCCTAGTACTCGATAAAATTTTGTTGGATCCATTTGAGTACAAACTGATGATGGTTTACCGGCATCCAAGGTTCCTGTCCACGGCCTTTTCTTTACCGGGTTCTAAAAAGGTACGAATATATTTATTACATACTTTTCGCAAACCGAAAAGGGAAGTGATGGGCTAGAAAGTAATAATTTGTCAGAGTTGCTCCAGTGATAATAGACACTTAAGCAGAAGGTAGCCTAAACTTTCATTAAGTTGGGATTCATTGATTTTGTGACCTGTTGGGATTTCGCCTAAACTTGAATATTTTTAACCTAGTTGATCACAAGAAAAATTGCCTTATGTCACGACATGAAATTATCGTGGTTCGTCCAAATCTTTGGTGAGTTCCAGAGTGAATGACCGTGCAGTAGCTTTTGGTATTTCTCTTCATCAAAAGTCAAACCTTAGCTGATTATTACAATTCTGACCATATTTCATAATTACACTATATTTTCAGAAATATTACTTTGAAACGTTTGTTTCCAATTGGTGGCTCGGCGTAAGGAATTCCTTCGAACGACCCGATAAGTTTCCCACTCAGAGAATTCATGTAATATCCCTGGACAAGGCCCGAATTTGCTTGAACAATAAGGGGCCCGTTTTTTTTAGACTCAATTGGTTTCAGTGGTGGCGGAAATGTCAAATTGCAAGCCGCAAATGTGCACACAAAACCTAAAAACCGTGTTGCCGAAGGCATGATTAAACTGCAACTAATTTTATGATGACCAAAATTTCATTACAAAGTGTATACATAAATTGATGCTGAGATGCTCTTAGTTATTTTTCCAGAAAACCATACTTCTGTGGTATGTATGGGTGGTATTCTCTGAGGTATTCTCTGTGGTATTCTCTGGTTACTTGAGGACTTATACCTGCCAATTTATTCATACTTACCTACCACGAACCACAAAGAGAGTCTAAAAAGTAGTTAGCCTATACGTGGAGTGAGAAGGTCATTGCCAGCCCAGATCAGTTCAAAGCCTTCCTGATCTTTACAGCAGAATAATTACGAACGACAACAATCTACAATGGTTATTATATAAAAGTCATGCATTTGTTCACAAGTGCCACTACATCGTTAATTACAAGGCTTGTACTTCATGGAACGACGACGACGAGTTTGTTCACATTCATTATTCATCATAAATTCATGGGGGAATCCACCTTGATTATTTATTGAGATTGGTTATGGTGAATGCCTTAAAGTATTGACTTCTCTAAACATACACAAGCGGACAATATCATCAAACGAGATTAAAATTTGATTATTTTTGTATACTCAGTCTAGAGATGTTTAAAAAGTAATGAATCCTAGAGGGACTGGGGGTATTAGAATACAAATGACACATTAACTTAGTTCAGTAAACCACAACAAAGACAAATACTTACAAAGATTTTAACTAGGAAATTAAAAGCTATAAACACAAGCCTAATCCTAATCCTAACTTATGCTAAGATAAGAACATAAATTAATTTCGGAATACGATGCAATATTAACGGCAAAGGACCTTTCTTCTTTAAGATTTCCAATACGTCGAGCAGTTTAACATTTCCGTTTAAAAGATTCAGTATTTTAAGATTTGACGCGATGATATTTTGACAAACAGGTACATAACTATCATGATGATCTAGGAACTCTCGGTTCTAGTCCTAGTAATTCTACAAAATCAGAGGCAATAAATCCGAATAGTTAATACAATATGTATACAGTAATACAGTATGTACTCTATATACTGATACAAAATGCATTAATACAAGGAACGACACCGTTTTTGGTCCTGCAGATATTATAAGCTTTTGCTCAAATGTAGCGTGACTCTATGGATTGGATTGACTGAATCAAGATATTATTATGTTTCGTTTTCGAGAGGTTTTGTAAACTTATTCCTGTGTTTTCTTTTAAATATGGAAATGATGAGTGTAGCTTGTAAATAATTTTCTTATTGTTTTGTCAGAATGTGGTACAGTCAATTCATGAAATCCTACTCATTACGAAAGTGGCAGCGATTATGAAGTTCCCTCTGCTCTGCATTCATAACGTCCTAAGCACAACAGCTATGTATTACGGCTTCCTTACTACTGAGCTTCGCTGAGCTGAGCTTCCTTACTGAGCATGAAGTCAACTAACTGTCGCGACTTACAAAATATTTTCATTTGAAAATTTTCAACACTCTCTTTCCACTCATAGGTCATGAGAGTGCTGATTACTGATTTATACGGCCAAGTCAACATTTTAATTTTCATACTGACCCACGACTTATGGTGACGTCACTGAGTAAACTGGAATTGAAAAGTGGTATAAGTATTATACCGAATAAAAGCCTAGGCTTGTCTTTATTGTGGTAAAAGTCAGAAGTCACAAACTTTCACCACTTTCTCCACCATAAGAACTAATGGAGAAAGTGGGAGAAATACCCGAATTTTAAATACAGGGAATACAGGGCGTTCACGAAAAAGCGCTCAATTGTTTGGTTGCGTTTTAACATGGACACAAGAATTTATGTTGTGGTCAGTCCTATCAAAGTCACAGTGGTATAATTTCAATTCGTTTTGGTTCATAAAGTTAAATGCTAGTCGTGTTCGTCAAAATTGAATGGTCGTTCGAATATTAAATGCTATCCTTAGCTTACATTTAACCCTTCATGAAATAAATATTTGTGTAGATTAGAAATTCGGACGTGACGGTAACATAAATTCTTATATTCTCCTGCAACAGGACTTCAGTCCCGGGCTTAACGACCCCGCCTTTGTTATATTCACACCTAAGACCCCTTATCCCGCATATGCAGTTCGTATCTTCATTAAATTAAGCTTTTGGTTGATTGTTATTCCTCTCTTCCTCTCGTTTTAAGTAATTTAGTTACAGTCGGAATCGATGTTACTGATAATTCAATGTTTCATTTTTTATGTTTACGTTGAGTGAGCTATGATTATTGATGACTTAAATAAAATTACATCCAATCCAATCCAATCCAATATCCATGAGAAAACCCGACCAAACAATTGAGCGCTCTTTCGTGAACGCCCTGTAGAAGCCAGGTCATTCTACCGCTTTCTCCATCGACTGTTGGAGAAACTGATGAAAATTCACCTCTGACCTTACCGAAATGTATACAAGCCCATGCGCTCAGACGATATTAGTACGTGCACGGGCTCAGTTTCACAAATGTGTCCATCGACTTCCATTTGCAAGTATTCTAAGGGTTACCCCGTTTATATTATAGCGTGCTGTGTTTCTTCGAAGCGCGCTAAACGATAGAGGTTGTGATGTCGTCAACTCCTCTGTGTTTGACCTTATGGCCTTATAAGCATGATGAAATCGACCTACGTTACGTAAAAAGCAGGGCTCACAAACGTTGGGAGAAAGTACGCCTTTGGAATTCCTTAGGATTTTTATATGTTGTAGTCAGTAACAACCCGAACAACTTTTATGAAGATCCTACTCCCAAAATTGTAACCGTCCAGTAGCTAATAATACACAGTCCGGCATGTGCTACGCCGTACGGCGACTTTCAATTTCGCTTTCACTCGCTTTCACCTACATGCCCACGTGTGTATTTTTAGCGGCCAAACGGTTAGACTTTTGGTGGTAGGACCTTCACAAAAGTTGTTCAGGATGACATTTAGCTACAAAGCGTATAGAAATCTCAAGGAATTCCAACGTCGTACTTTTTCGCAAAAGGTTTTTGCCCCCTCCTTTGAAAAGATGAAAATATTCGACCGAAGATAGTTTTGGTCACTAGAAGTACAGAGATACGAGATACGACATTGGGACTTTCGACTTTCTCAAATCGTCAGATCAGCACCGATTTGGATTGGATTGGATTGGATGTAATTTTATTTAAGTCATCGACTCCATTGCTCACACAACATAAACATCAAAAATGAAATATAAAACCGAGTTCATGAGATTTTCGAACGTCTCACGTTCACCCGAAGTCTGCTGCGGAGAAAACATTGCAAAATATACGGGTTTGAAGGAATTAATGTAATTTCCAAGGAGGGGATATTCAAAACGTAATGTGCCCAAAATAGTGCTAAAGAAGTTTAACATTTTAAAATTCCTTCTCAAATTATTATTGCGTTCGGCCTTTTTTAATTTTGCATTGAAAAAGCCATGGAGTTGGAACGACGCTTCAAAAGACTTGAAGATCAAGTGACAGCACTGAGCTCCAAGTTGGTCGCAACTGAAAAATGGCAGAGGGCGATTGAACCTTGGCTCTTCAACACTTTCCGTAAGTTCTGAATTACTGAAAAACATTTATGAAATCTATGCCCCACGTTCTTTTAATGTGACAGCGGTAATCAATTTCTAATTAGGAGACGTGTACGATCGTTTATAATTGCGCGTATGCACCTAAATAAATGTGTACCGTAAAAGTGCAATCTTTTTGAACAAAATTTACTTCTATTCAGGTTAACGGGGACAAAATGTTAGGATAGAAATTAAAATATTTCTTTTCAAACATATTTAGTAGGCAGGTAACTGCTGCAAACACTAAGCCTAAAATGTACCGTGAGCTCCTACAAACATTTTAAAAATGTAGAATGTTACGGGGTTCGTTGGTTCGTAATTGCCTGACGTATACAAATACAAGCCATTAATTTAATGGTGAAATTATACTCAAATGATGTGCAGAGTTGGACATTCGTGAATTGATCAACATTATCCCGGAATCAGAGCTAGTTCCAGTTGAAACCGCCCCCGCAGAATTCTCGGACAACTTATATTTTGCGTCCAGAAGGGCTGACCCAGAACAGAGGAAAAGAAAAGGGTCAGAATGGACAGAAGTGGAACGATATCCGGTTGAAGGTCATCCTCGACAAGATCTCATTGAACTCAGGGCAGAGGATATTTGTATTCCGACGTTCAGTGCTCCCGATTTTGAACAAGCGAACGGGCGACTGAGCTCTGGTAACTTCATGATATTCAGTTTGGTGAAACTTTGTACCTTGGTGAATGACACTAAATTCAGGAATTACTTTTTCCAGACACATCGCCGAAGAAGGGAAGGAGAAATACAGGGACCCTTGACTTGACCTGTCCTACTGCAACACCCATTTCCACGTCCCCTACAAAAATTGCAACTGCCAGTGCTAGTCATGTCATGAGCTTTTTCTGTAGTCCATTTCCATTCTCTGTAGGCAGCGAAGCGGTGTCAGTCGTGGAAATTCCGAATCTAAATCAATTCCGTCGAATAGGTAAACTTGAATTTTATGTAATGTTCGTTCGAAACTTCACTGGGAATAAATTCGTCGTAGTGTATTCACCTAGTTTACTCCAATACATTTTATCAGGTTTCAAAGATGCAGCTGATGCGGAGTCTAATGTCGTGAAGCAAGAACAAAGTGCACCAGAATCCTTAAAACTGGAACGAAAAGACAATCAACAGGGTCAGGGTAAACAAGAATCGTCGGAATTTTCTGATGCTGTTGCTGAACCGTTCTACTATAATGACGATGAAGCAGAAGACTACATCGAAGAAATTGGTAAAAATGTTAGGTTTAACTATTTTCTGACTCATCAGTCACTTTTAAGATTTAATATTAGCCGAGATTACGATGACATTATGATAAAATGAAAACGATGTTATTTGTTGGATATAGTCGAAAGCGCAAGCGCATCGGAAAGTGCTGTCGAAGAAGTAGTTCCACTTCAACAAGGACCACCAAAAATAAACCTGAAGGACTGGGAAATGAAGTGTATAATATGTTTAAAGCATTTTGCAAGCTCTATTCGGCTTGTAAGTCATGAAGGGCGAGTTCATGAAATCAAGAAAGGGCACGCCATCAAATGTATGTTTCAACCAAATTGTAGACTAATATTTCGAGGAGTTCGACAATTGTCTGTCCACATGAAAGCCCGACACAAGGATGATTATGAGCGACTTCTAAAACAAAATATCAATCCAATGCCTGAGGTCAACTTTAACCTAGATGATCTTGTCACTCCAGTTAGCGCCAGTACTTTGGAGCTTCTGAGGGAAGCAGACAGTGAATCGTTGGGAAAGCGAGTACCTTTGCCGAAAGACTGGAACACAACCAATCATTTTAGTGATAGGTGGTTACAACTCATGGAACGTCATCAGAATGGAATCATGCCTTATAATATGATTTCTAAAAGGGATGACCTTAAACTTTGGTTTGAATATTTGCCCAATGAGAAAGAGCCTGAGAAATCTCGTTACCGTTGCCGATTGTGCTATAATTATGCTCATTATCTTCAATTACCTGTTAATAGCGTATATCTTCTCGCAAAAGCTGAAGGGCAATTACGAGAGAATGATTGTTTGAATCAGCGATGTATAAATCATCATAATCGAAACAGTTTAACACATAAATCCATCATTAGACTTTTGAAGGAACTATGTGAGGGGGAAGGAGATGGCGAATAGATTGGAAGCATTCCATATTTTTGTATTTTTTGCAGACAGGGATGTACGTAATCCAAAATCAACTAGTCCGTGCGACGCCACTGCGTTGCACTTTGCACTGCCTGGAAATAAGTAGAATTGTAGTTCGTCTGAAGAATTATAATTTGTACGTAGCGCAGGATAAAATTATCTTTGTTGGTTTTGGTGTATTATCGTAAAGTTTTCAATTTTAGTGTAGCGAAGTTTTCTCAGCGATATTCACTTCTCAGGCGATTGAAGGCGCAATTTGTTTTGTTCACATGATTGTACATCATGGTGTAACGCAGATTTAGTTTTAAATGTTCCCTTCATACTGTGGATGAATACACAGAAACAATTTGAGGAGATAATTGGCATTTTGTTTGTGATCTTTTAGAAAAATAAAATAAAAGATTCTCGAGAAGCAAAAGTTCTTAATTTCTCGTACCATTATTCGTTCATTGTTGTTGTTGTCACTGCTCCAAATCATTTCATCGTTTTGGATGCTCGTTCTCGTTTTCTGAATCAACTTATTCCAAGTTCTTAATTGACCTGAATTGGGCATGCCCACTCTGTGTTCCAGAATTCATCCCGACAACATC
>JAQGCA010003757.1:0-11279 GCA_034698945.1 Protaphorura quadriocellata
CCATCGGGTGTTGTAGTTGTGGTTGTAGTGCAATAATGCATTCGCCAAAATGGGGTGAATTCTGAGGTTATGATATGAAAGAGGATTGATCGAAGTATTTCCATATTGACTTGGATATTAATATTAAACTATTAATCATCAAACCGTCCGCAACTTTTCGAAACTCACTGAGCTTTTACTAAGGTTACTTTGCTGGCCCATTTCTGGTTGAATGAGAAGTGCCAATCAGTAAGAATTTGATTGACATGATGCATAATGCATTCGAAATGGAAATGGAACGAATACACGGTCGGTCATTTTAAAGCAATCACATTTAAAGCAAACCGAAGCACACCATAGTCAGTCATTTCTAAGCAATTTACTATCAATTAATTCGTGCAAAATTAATGATGGGAAACGATCAGAATTGTTCGGCTTTGGCTTGATTAACCTGAACTCATCGAATTGAAGCCTCTTATTAACACGTTCATTCAAAATAGTCACTTTCGTTTGGGACTGAACTGAGACTGAGGGAAAGGCAAAGCCGTAATAGGAGACAAACAGTTTTGATTGTGACAAGTGAATAGGATTAGAATTAAACATTTCTGCCTAAAGCGCAGTCGAACGGATTAGGATTTGTTGCATGGAATTGGTAGGCGCGAGACTCACAAATAAAAATAAACAGACTGATAAAACAGTTATCTACGTATTTCAATGACAGACTGATTGATGTTGTGCGAGCCTGACTGAGTGTTCACTCTAGTGGACAATTTTTGGTCCTGTTGAGTGTTTTAACTAATCGATTTTTAAACTACTAAATCCGAATTTGAATTCAATTGTAAACTAGTATCTGTTACGGATGCACTCAACGTTATTCAGCTTTGCATTTTATTTTAGTTCACGATTTAAATATCGTTCCGTTGAATGTTAGTTCTCTCGAACAGGTGTATTGCACGACGCGATATCGCTCTTTTATTTCAGACACGTGTAAATAATATAGCTGATTGCTGCTGTTGCTCTTGAAAATAATATTAAAAGTTTTGTACCTCAATACCTCCCGAACGAGTGCATTAACACCCAAGGGTTTTCCAACCTAGTGTCAAAGGCTTACTGTTTTTGATTAAAAATAAAGGTTTGTGACAAATAAATGCCAAATGATATGTCAAGGGTGAAATTAGAAGTTCAGCTATGTGTGCTGATTAGATTTCGTAGTTTCAGTGGTGTGTAAATATTCCAATTAGTTTGTTAGCGTTTTCTGGGACTAGTAAAACCGACACCGGTACTACTACAACTGACTTCTATTTCAACTTCAGGATTACGAGAAATCAATATACGAAATAGCTTCATGATTTGACTTCCAACTTTTCCTGTCGTTCTCTCTTGTGAACGTAACGTGTTAATGTTAGTATTTGTGTTCGACTAGTCGTAACTTAATACCATTACCAGATGTTTTCGGTACTCTACGAAAGAACGACTTACATGCCTTTCTGTTTGCATAAATGTGCGACAACATTTAATTGGTGCATTTTGGAGTAATTTGACATTCATTCGTGTTTGTTTATTGTCTTTGTACAATTTGAACCGTGAACCTCCACATTGTCATCTATAAACTTCGGTCATGGCATGCATTGAAAAATATTCGCATGTAAATACTGAAAACGCAGACTGTAAGAAGGAAGTTTACGATCCACTAATAACCGTTCGTTGTACATCCTTCAACGTCAGTACCATTCAAATTTAGAATTTTAACTGATTTTATCGAGTCGCATAACTATAATCGCCGGATATATTTTCGGGCAGTGGTAGTGGCCAGAAATTTATGATTACCTAATTGAAATTCCGAACTCGATCTGTTGGACACATTCATACATAAAATCTCCACAGATGTACTATTTTTCTCTCAGCGAGGATTCAAAACTCTTATTTCCTGTGGATGTAACATGACGGAGTTTACGAGTAGGAGTAGTTAAGAAATCTTGAAGATATTATGCAGGCCGATTTGAATTTTGACTCCATAGTGTCGCTGGTGAACTTGATTCCATCTTTCCATCTTGGGGAATGACATGGAGTAATGAGAAAATGCTACACGGCCCAATTAATTGTGTGTATGACTAAGAATGGTAAAAAGTAATCTGCAATTAGAATTTTTATGTCGAGTCAATTAAGTCTTCACGATTACATGTCGGTTTCACGTTTGAGTTACATTTTTGGTGTTTAGTAATGATTAATGGTGGGAATGATCAGAGAAGAGAAGAGATGATCTGTAATTTTAACGTGTAATTATGGTTGACTAAACCCATTAATTTTTGAAGATTAGGAACTTGCACTTCATTGAAAAACTGCAACCGGGTCATTAATGAACATTCGCAGACATAGTTGGTTAACAGCTGTCATGTAATTGATATTTCCTCATTGCATCATATTTATGATTGTTGTTCTGCTCTTTACTGAACTCCCAAATCAATTCCATTATTGCTTATTTCTTATTTGTTACGTGCAAGAAACCTTTTGTCGGAGTTCGAGTGTAATCATGAAGTCAAAGATTTTGTAATTTTTCTGACTCGACACAGAAATTGAATCGTTTACGATTGCAATATCAACGCAATATGTTCCGCTTGATTTTGTCTTTGCGTTGTAAGTGTTAACAACTCATAAACCATACACTCGTTTACTCGCTTTGTGTTTTATTTTGTAATAGCTGATAAACCTCGAGAGCGGTAGCAGTTCTGCACTAAGGTTGCCGATTTGGTGATTATTTTCAAAATGTATATCATTCTTCGAATTTTTGACGTCATTCTTTTGCTCTTGTCACTTACATTGCATAGTCAATATTTTTAGAGACTTTTTGGTCAGATAGGTACCAAAATAGCACTTAAAAAATCGAATTGTGCTGTGCATTCTTCCATTCTTGCATGGTATAGTAACAAGTCCTCACGTGCACATGCGCACTGGCCAGAGACTTAACTATAAACTATGGGCCCCGGGGCGATAATTAAAATTGGCCCTCGGACATATATTAGAATGCTAATTTTTATTTACACGTACCTACACACATATAGTAAACTTTATCTGTGGGAAGGAAAAAACGCTAAGAACGGCAATTCAAAGGGTCCCATCGGGGCCGGGGCTCAGGGCCGGTTGCGCGATTTACGACACTGCGCATTGTTATTACAATTGCTCATAAAGAAATTCTAAAGGTGTAATCATATGAAGTATTTATGCGAAATGCAAACTTCTAATTGTTTTCTGCCTTGAATTGGCGCCGGGTGGGTGTTTATATTTGTGTTGTGAATAATTCATTTGTTTTTAAGTTTCATTAGCAATGACGAACACGGAGATTTTTATAGTCTCTCACAAACTCATAATTATTCAAAACGAGTATTTGACGACTTTGTTTTTAGAAACATGATATTTATAACTTTTGTATTCAAACAATGCACAGAAGAACGTGGTATTTAAAATGAGGATTAGCATAATGGGCACACACACACACCTATTCTTGTTTTTACATTCTTTTACTAATTCAACTAATTTTCCCCAAATGGACATACTTAATGGGACTACACAAACATAAACATGACCATTATTAAATTCGACTTAAAATGGTAGAAACTAAAGTACTTTCATTCTAATTTCAAGCTCACATTAAATCATTGTGACAAATTGTCATATTGCGGAAATCATTATACATAGAATGGATTTATGATCAAACCTCATCGGATATTTGTCGTAGGAATTGGGCTGCTTTCCATTTCGACTAGGTCTTAAGTAGTTTACGCGTAGTAATAAAAATGCCCGTTGGAGAAAAGCCAGGTTAAAAAATTAAAATCCACAGAAGAATGACTAATATGTTTTACATGTCATTTTCGAATAACTGGGTAGGGCTATGGCACGTGAGTAGACTTTAAGCTTAGTTGATGGGATACATAATCTATATGATGATCTAACCCCTAAAAAATGTTAAGTATCCAAGTTTTTACACAATTTGTAGATGGTAGCATATTACACGTGGTTGTTGAATTGCATTTTATAGTGAACTGCATTCCTTGCCTGGCTGAATGCTGAGTTCTGTAGTTTGTGGCCCGAGACAGCCTAGTCCTACTCACTTTTTCTCTCAATTTTACAGAACCACCTTGCGAGGACATTGACCTTCTTCCTAGTCGGTCTTCTCTTCGTTCTGTGCTGTGCAAGACACATTCTTTGCATTTACTCTTCCTCGTCTTGCCTTGCCTTCGTGCAAATGCAAGAAATGTTTCTAAATCTTTATTATCAAAATGCTAAGAGCTCGTATGTTATACATATGTTGGCTTATCCCTGGGCTTTGAGTCCCGTTTTCTTTCCTTCCACCATAGGCAAAAGCAAAGAAATTCTTTTCCAAGTTTTTCTGTCAAAGCTGGCCATAGGCGATGATGTTACAGGGTTCTCAACAAGTCGAATAATTCAAGATCTTGGAAGTTTTGGCACACTTACCTTAGCATAGAGAGTTTTTTCTTAGGCTCATATACTTCAGAACTTATTTGTCTGGGGCTTCCGAAAAGTTCCGGATCTCTATATAAATGTTTGGTTTTATTCACTCACGTCAAAATTTTGGTCAAAGCGATTGCTGGGAAATTCTTGTCATATATTCTTAATATTGTGACTACCTGACCAGTAGTTCATTTGATTTTATTTGGGCTGAATGCAAGGTGAGTTCAAGCTGAACAAACCTGATGTTAATTTTATTCTCCCGGGTTCAGGCTAACCTAAAATAATCGAATCCGCCTTATTTTATGGTCACCTCGCCTATTCTTAGTCCTAAGCTAGTTCCAGGTGGTGGTCTGGTCTTGTGGGGTTTCATGACATGTCTTTAGACCTAAGACTGAACTTGTCAGGTTCAAGTTGCTTCAGGTTCAGCCTATTCGAGAGGATGTAAGGTCAGATCGACGATTACCTAACTTGTTTAGCGTCTTAGCTTTAGATTTCAGAACTAGCTGTAGGGTATACTTGTTTATCTACTTGACCTATTCACTGTGACATATATGAATTTATTCTGGACTACATAGTTGAGGTTGGGTTAGGTTTGGATATTAGGTTACGGTTCGTGCATTTTATAAGAAGTGGAAGGAGGTAATGGAATCCTAAACGCTGCTGTAGAGAAATGATAACGTGTGGCTGAGTTAGGTCTACTGAGTTCGTTCATGTTGAATACTTTTCCTTTTGAGCTGTAGACAACTAAGGAAAACTTTTTTGTGTACACTGTGGAGTCGGCAGTGCAAGTCGAAGTCGACAGTGGGGTTGTGCGTTTGATTGGCATCTAAAAGTCTCAACTTGCCTTGCCATTGCTTTGCTGGTTTGGGTTGGACTCGATAGTTAAGTTTGGAATTCGATTTCAAACTTCAATAGTTATATAGTGAACTGAGGTGAGGTATTTTGCACGACATTAAGTTTAATTGCTTTCATTAGTCTTGTCTTGACTGTGCTTTGGCTGTGAAGACGTTGGAATTCGAAATAGTGTTGGTCTTCGCGTGTTTTGTGCCAAGTTGAAGAAAGTTTAGTTTTGGCCTTTTGGTTGGTTTCTGGCATTTTGGACTATTCTTAATTGCAAGTTGGAGTTGGACGTCATGCCATAATTTATTCGGAATTTGGAAGAGAGGTAGGTGACTTTGCAAATACAAGATTCAAGCGAAGTTGCATAAGGTAATGATAATGAAAATAGTGATAATGGTGACAATCAGCTTGTCTGTCAGCACAGGGACAATGAAAATATTTCTTTTCTTTATTACTGTACTTATTTTTATTAAATATTTCAGAAGATCTTCTCGGTTTTAAGATATAAAAATAACTCAATAAGTCTGAAGAACACATGAAGACAAATCTTTCTGTAATAAGGAAGGTGATCATATTGAAATCCAACTCGCAATTTGCGTCATAATAGTTTTGTTCAATGATGAGGGAAAATTCTATACAGTAGTGACGAGATCCAGTTCGGTTAAAGGAGAATTCCGATAGAAGGAGAACCGATTTAAAGAGATTGACTGTAACAGTGCACTAAAGCTATTGACTATAATAATGTGCAAGATTTAACTTTGATTCAACTTATACGATTTACTCGAGAAGTTCAACTAATTACTACTTCTGTCCAATTAAAATGGAATTTTGAATTAACTGAAGAGCCATGTCGGCCATGTGCTTTTGTCAGACTCTTGATTAGCTTCGGCTGGAATTGGAGTGTAAAATTACATCTGAGAGTTGGACGAGAAGAAATTAGGAGGAAGCATATAAACCCTCTTCACGTTTCTAGAAATTAAAGATGAAGAGTTTAATTTCATGTAATTATATTCAAAGGGAATGGGTGAATCTGTGTCTGAAATACAGATGCTGACTCGTCATTTATTCGAATTCGAACTACCCATTCGAAATCATGCAAAATCTCGGCGTTTCCATTTGATTTTCTTTGATCTGGAACGAAATAGAAATCGAATCATGTTTGTTGGATTTTTCTATATAATCGTGACGTATTGTCAGCACAACTAGGAGAAATTTTGATTACACGGACATGAAACAGGATGCATATTAGAAGCGCTTGACGCTCTGCTGTAGAAGAATAGAAGGTTACACATTAGGCAACCTTTAACTTGGAACATCCGGAAAGTGGCTACCGCGGCTGACGTTGCTGATCCCACGTCCAGAACAGTGGGATATCGTATTACCATTTTGACAGACAATGCAGGCAGGTTAGTGACTACTAGACTAGATGGATAAATATCCTGGAGATAACTGGAGTGTAAATATCGAATTCAATTTTAAATATAAGGGTAGTAGGAAATCTAGTCGAGATCGAGAGTGAAGGTATTGCATTGAGTCTGCATGAATAAGTAACCCGACCATGTTTGAAGATAAATCGGACGCGAGAGACGTCAGAGTATAACGTTACGTAGCGTAGCTCAAAAGATGAGAGTTGAAGAGAATTTGCATAGGAGTGCAGTTTTTGGTAGTGGAATAATATCAGGAGTACACATATAGAAGACTGACGACTTACGGAGATATGAGATACGCAAAAGATTAGGTAGAACAATTTTGCAGGAGGAATTGACGTTATACAGAATATGTCATCTGTACCATATACCACATATGGTAATTTACCTTTTGTGTAGTTTCATTCCATATATAAGTTGAAAGTGCCATTCTTGTTCTGTTCGTGTTTTTGTGGTGTTTTTGGTCTCGGTCCCGGTGCCCGGGTTTTTGGTCCAGGTCCCGGTTCGTAGAATAGTTACATGGTAGTGCGTTGTGAAGAGAAGGCAATCAATTTTTGAGGTCAGTTCGCTTGACGAATTCTCTACCGTGTAGGAATACCGTCTACCCACATTTTGGTGAAAACAGTTACGCGTATGCACGGGAGCAACATTTTGCAATTCAAGTCAAATGCCGGATTCGTAAAAGGAGCAGGAACTGACAAAGATAGAAAATGTAGATAATAGAAGAGAACAGAAGTTTTCAAAGAGTTGTAAAACGCACAGGGAGGGCAGAGAAAATTGGAGTCAGTCCGACAGTATATTTTCTCCGTTCCTTGTTTTGGAATTTCTCATTCACTTTTACTTTGTGACATTTCCACGTTTTCAAGTTTCCATTCTAAAACAAAGTAAAATGTAGAATGTTAGTGGGGACGACTGGGTACGTTTGTTTGCTTGTTATCATTTACAGTTGAACTTTGTATTTGTAACTGAGGAATGTGAACGAACGAGTTGGTTGTTCCACCACTGCCTGTCTGAATATTCAATTTACAGTTAGATTGTCTGAGTTTTAGGGTAGGCGTTTGTTCAGGTTTTTGGTTGGATGAATAATGCTGACTTGACCATTACAATGCTGTGCTGAAGTTATAAGTTTTGTACCTTTGTACACCTATGTATGTATGGCCTACATTTGTACAATGTTTACCCGAATTCTTGAATTTGAAAGGAGTCGCCCGTTGTCCAAATATTTTATTGATTTTTAAAATAGTGAACAGGTAGAATTACTTGTATATTTTTGAATTTTGATGGTCAGACTACCTGAATTGAATTTTAATTTTTTTCGGTAGTGAAAATACTAAATTGCAATTTCATTCCCGGCAATACTTATAATTTATAGGAACAAACACAAGACAGGAGTTTCGTTCGTAGAAGAAAAGAAATACTTATTTATTGCATCCGATTAATCTGATGTTACTGTGTACAAGCTAGAAATATACTTATTTTTTTTCGGAATATGAAGTTACATATTTGATAACCCGCAGTTTCATTGTACTTGGAAATAATTAAAAAAAGTAATTTGAAAAGGGATTTGTTATGTTTACTTTCTAAAATTGAAACTCCGCTTTTCCTACTGCGTATTGCCCCCAACCCGTTAGCAATTTAATTTCTTGTTCCATTTCCATTGTCAGTCCAAGTTGGATTGTTGTGTTTGTGGATACTTTATTTTATTATTTACGGGTTAGTAAGCAGAAAGTACTAAAGCTTATCCAATTTGACTGGAGCTTGAGCTTGAGAATGTAGCCGTTTCAATTCAATTTAATATAACTACACAAATGAACCTATTTTGTAAGTGGGCAGATAAGTAGCTAACCTTATTACCTTTCGGTTCACTTCCATGCTGTTTTTACTTGGAAACGGTAGTTTCACCAGCGGAGTTAGTTTTCTTCTGCATTCTCTGGTTCTGTCTCTGTCTGTGTGAATATTTTGCGTGTGTTCCGGTCATAATTCTGGGAGGCGGGTTTATTGTTCTGGCGTCTAAGGTCGTAAAATACACACTGGGATAAAAGTATAATAAAACTTTGTAGAGTCGGTTTTATCTTGATTAAGATCCATAATAAGTCGAGAAAATGACGTAGTCACCTCTTTTGTTTCATACAACCAGATGCTTGGCTCGGTGGCATAGATAATATTTTATGAAAATGAAAAGTGTCAAAAGGAAACTTTTCTATTCTTTTTCGTTATTTCTTTCTCTTTGAGGGCAGAGATAACGACAGCTACTAGCTACTGGGTACCATCAACGTTCTACCGTTCCTTCCTTAAAAGGTTATTTTCTTTCACACTTCCGCGCATGTGTCAAACAAATGTATATTTCTCGCCATTAATTTCTCGCTGGCGTCTGGAGGAACAACGGGTTGACTGCATGACTATGTAGAGAAAGAACCTAAGAAACAATACGGAATACAAACCATAAGTCAAAAATACAGATCCTGATTGGCTGTAGTGTGGTATGTGGTGAGAGTGTAGTAATACATTCGTCAAAATGAGGTGAATTCTGAACCTGCATAATTGCGTTGGAGGCTTTCTCCCTCTTAGAAATAGACGATAGCCATCTTAGAATGTGTAATATCTTAATTCTGTCATCGCACAACTCAGGATAGATAACATGTCCAGATTATAACCCCCAGTGATTACAGATCAAAGCCATTTTGGTTAAGTAACCTCCTTCGAATTCTTTACAAGAACGTAATAAAAAAATTCTTAGTGGATTATGAAAAACGTAATCAAGCACGGAGCCCCCCGTATGAGCAATTTTAATTTTCATTGATAATATGATAATATCATAAATTATTTCTCTTCGTACTCCCACGCCGCAATGCAACCTACGAGATTTTGGAATCAGACTAGACACATTCCCATAATTATTTTTGCGTAAAGCCAGGAAATACTTTTTATGAGATTGTGTAAAGTAATATAATTTTGTATTACGTCTGAACTGGCTCAGACCATTTCCCTTTTGCATCATTCACGTACGTTCTGATGTCTAACCCGAATAGCACTTCGCTCAAGGTGCTTAGCCATTCAAACATCAAATTAGTTGTGGGTAGGGTAGTCTTTCCAATTATTTCGGAGTCGTGGTTTGACGCGCAGACACTTAGACCTAGTATTTACTAACTGAAGCAATCAAATCCTATGTGCTTGTACTTGTCTACGTAAGCCATTCATAATTTGAATTTTTGTTTGTATTTTTTACAGCTGGTTTTCCATCTCCTTTGCCGAGCTGTGAGTGTAACACAGCTGGTTCAAATTTCAGTTTAAATCGTTCTGTCGAAGCAGACTAATAAGATTAAAACTAAAAACATTACGTCAGAGGATCGTCTCCCATGAATTATTTATTCGGAATGTGAAGTGAAGTGCTAGTCCAGAAGTACCAGAAGCCACACACACAACTATTATATTATTCATGTTTTGGTTTCAAAGCTTGAGTTAGGTTCTTGATGAACCACAACCGTAACGGAGCTAAACTCTAAACAAAGGAACCACAGCGGCGCCAAAGAAGCGGACGAGACTGTTGCGTAATTATTGTTGTGACATAATTTGAGATATTTTTGGGAGAATCGGATTTTACCAAATCTTGTCGGGAGAGTGGACGCAGAGAAAAACTGGTCAAACGTTGCTAGTGCAAACTGACTATTTTGGAACTAACTCTAGTATGATCATGAAATCTATTTCTGTATTGCTGGATCGGAACTGTTGAGTGCATGCGCCGCAGAACGGTTTTGAAGTCGATTTTGAATTTGGTAGTGGACGAAAATTTGCCGTCATTGTGTTGGTTGGTGTAAGTCGGAAGCGGAAGTGTTTTTGAACCTGTCAGAGTGACTCAGGTCATTGAATACTACGAACGACTAGTTGTGTTTTTGATATAATCTTTTGAGAAGATGGATGTCACGAACAACAGTGGGGAAGTCACATTTCTCTTTCAACTAGGCCTTGTCAGAGACTCTGTCACTGTAGACGTTTCTACGCTCACTTTAAAAACACTCAAGGATCTTGCCTGCGAATTCATCCTTCGAAAGGTAAGTGTCTTGTTTATGTTATTAATTTAATGTGAACGAGACGGGGATTTCAAGTGGAATTTCTACTCCTGTCTCTCGTTGTATTCTCAAACTTAGAGTTTATAATATCGCAGTTTACAAACAACAAGCAAACAAGTCTTTCCTTACCACTTCCACTTCCAACCACTTCATTCTTGTTAATAGCAAAATGTTCCAATTCAAGAGCTTAAGCTCCATTTAAGGTTTTAGGAAGCGAAGCAGGGAGAAACGTTGTTTTGGTTTTGCTCACTCGGCTTTTCAGAAGGTCAGATGTTAATAAGAGTAATTAGTAGTGAATGGTACAAAGACGGTGATTTTCAAAGTTGTTGATTATAGAGTGTTAATTCAATTAATTTCTGCTGCGTACTTTGGCGTTTGAAGTTCTATTCTAATATGGAATGAAAGCTTAATTTGCCACTGTTATTTAGGATTTATGTCGAAGCTTTGATAGGTCCTGAATCTCGATTTTAATTGTTGGAAGAACATGCCTCTTAGTTTT
>JAQGCA010003758.1:0-11278 GCA_034698945.1 Protaphorura quadriocellata
TGTTACAGCCTGAGTAGAGCTTAAGCACTACAATTCCAAGGGTCAGAAACAATTAAAATACATTGTAAAGATTTTGTGAACTTACTTTCTACTATGAATTATTTTGTAGATATTTGGATTTGTAAAAGTTGGGTCATCCATTTCATTGTGTCCTACATATGCAAAAGTAAAATATAAAGTGACACAAAATTAGAAATGCATTAGTATTTCGGAAGTAATAATTAAAAACAAAATTATTATTTTACCCCAACGTCGGAAACACAGGAGGTCGACGAAAACATCTTTGTGAAACCTTTGTCGATATTCCACAGCTAATTTCGCAGCTTTCACGACAGCCTATTAAAGCCAAAATTGCAGTTAGTGTTGCTGTTATATTAATTCAAACCTATTCAGTTTATATTCGAGTTTATCAGTTAGACGAATTCTTGGCTAGTAGACCTGAATTGATATCAACGAGGTAGCTATTCTCTGGAGAAGTTACTCAGAGGCCACATCGCCCCAGATAATTCAACTGACGTCTCTGAGAGCCAAGGACAGTGCGAACACTCAAAATTGCGAAATGATAGAAATTTCGGAGGCAGATAAAAATATCTTTCAAGCGAACATTGTTTACATTCGTTCATTTTTTAAAATAACTAGTGAAATCACTGAAATCATATTAAACTCACCTCTGGATTATCACCATTGACATGAATGACAGGTGCCCCCACCATTTTAGCAATATCTGAACTATATCTAGAAGACCTTCCCCGATCCTGTGGGGTTGTAAATCCAACTTGGTTATTTGTAACCAAATGAATTGATCCACCGACACGGAAATGAGGAACGCATTCAAATCCAAGCGTTTCTTGGTTTATTCCTTGACCTGAAATTGCTGCATCTCCATGAATCTACAATTAGCAAAACGTGCCTTTGAAAATGAGATTGGAATTGTTGGAATGCCAAATTCTTCAAACCTGTAGTCCCAGTACACGCGAAGAATCTTTGATGGGTTCTGATGAATAGTCGTAGTCTTTGAGACTCTTCTGTCTGGCTCTCACTTTCCCAAGTATCATCGGATTCACGGCCTAGAATTTATTAGAAAATAGTTGGTATCAACATAACTTCACAACGCTTTCTTACTAGGTAGGCTCATACTGTCCAAACAAATGAAATGGGGTTTGTTATCTCAAAGCTGGTGAGACTACACTTATGAATACACCATTTCTCCCGTGTCATCAGTTATGACTAAGCGTTACTGGTGTGGCTAAAGGAGGCTACATGACTACAACCACTTTCTGGGACTTAAATATTGGAAAAATCACCTCCACTTTTTCTATTACGGCAATATAGGCTTACCTAGTGGAGAAATTGTCAATTAAAATTGTTTTTATAATATAGTTGTAATGCACACTTACTTCTAAATGAGAAGGATTGGGCAGCATGACGCAATGAACGTTTTTTCCCTTCCAAGGCAAATCCGTGGAAATGGCTTCATATAAATAAAATTCGCAATTTCAAAATTACACAATAAATTACATGTGAACTGACTTAACAAATTTGAACCAATTGTTATACCCAAATGTGACAGGACATCTCCAGATGCTCTTGCCGTGGGTGGAAATTCTGGCAATCCTTTCATTTTTCTAAACATGAGAACTGGAGGAAACTTGAGTGGACCAGTTAACAAATTAAGTCTTCCACGATGAGCCATTCCAAGAGCAATGTGGTCAACATTTTGTGTCGCTGTTGAGGAAATTTAGAAGTTTTGAAATTGGTAGAAATAAATTATGTAAAAATCGACAGTATAATCCAGTTACCGCATGAGTTTAGGAGTTCTAGAAAGAAAGCCATCATTGTTTCACAACCTTCACCTCCATATCGCTTCACCGTAGCGAATTTATTGGCAAGAAAATGATCAAAATTCTGTGATTTGGCCATTTCCAGGGCTATGTCGATTCTGTACTCATTCGAAATTTCTTCGAACATTAGTTCTTCAACTCTCCTGGCAAACCAATCTCTCTCCATCTCATCCTTTAGGAATTTGAGTTAAAGTTACATAATGTAATGTTATTCAACAAAGCAGATAAAACCTGTAATTGGGGTTAACTGAAACGGAATATAAATTGAGCTTTCATGGGGTCAAACGAGACAGAAAATGTTAGATGCGGGGTCAAGTGAGACATACATTTTCATTTGAATGGAGGTCAAACAAGAAAACAAGAAAACAAGATACAAGACCTTTGAACTGTCGACTATTTAGAATTTCTTGGAAAAGCTGAAATGAATATGTTAACATGTTTTACCTCAATGTACATGAATTCATATCCGGTGGGCCCAGTGTAAGTTTTTCGAATAAAATCAATTCCATCTTTGACAGAGATATTCCCAGGTTGACTTGAGTGGAATAATCCGGTAGGATTAACTGTTTGAGACTCATCAAGAAAATAGCGACTTGTGTCCAATTCTGAAACGTCTTCTTTCCTGGAAATCGAAGGATAGGAAATCGCAATATTAACATCTAAAAACACTAATTAGACAAATAGTTGTTGTATCGATCAAAATCGTATAATTGTTTAGTGGCATCGTCAGTTCCGTGATTGCGCTCCTGGCCAATTTCGTGGCGGAATACTCGAATACTTATTAATATCGGTCGTGCGGGTAATGGCCAGATTATTCAGGTTATCCAGCAAAAGGCATAGCATGAATATTTAAAAGTGCCACTACCACGGAATGGTCAGCAATCGTCTGGTGACCTTGACCCAGATAGATCTTAACATCAAATAATGCTCAAGCACTAATAAATTATTACTGAGTTTTAAGCAGTGGATTCACATCCGCATTTCGATGTCCGTGTTCCCTGAATGCATTGACTAGACGAAGTAAGCCAGCATTTTGTGCCCGATTTTGATCCAAGTCACGGTTATCTAAAATTCACAGGAAAACAGTTCTTTCAAAATTCACACAATAATTTCAATTTAGTTATAGAAAATATTACTCTTAAAAACTTCACTAGAAGCAATTCTTTGGTGTCCAAAAATCCCACCACCTTCACCACTATGATAAAGACGTCTTGTCAAAGATCTAGCAGACACCAGTCTCAAAAACCTCATGTTTGGAAACATAATCAGTCAGTCAAATTCTAAAATTATTAGTCTTTTTGAGATTTCTCAGTACGGGTTGTCACTAACCGTCACAGGTTCATAGTCAAAATTTTAAGTGTTTTTAATAAATTTTAAAATCCTCTTTTAAATAAATCAACTGCCGAATTAAAAATTAAATGCCGGCTCCAAGGCTAATCGGACGAAAAGAATTTCGTAACATCCAAAGATAACAAAAATGAAAGCACGTGGAGTTTGTCAGATTTTATGTCAATCTTTACAGTGTGGTCAATAATTCTCCTCAAACGTCTTGCTCGATGTATTTTATTTTCGGACAAAAACTGATTATGTAATTATACAATTTGAGGAAAATATTTGGAATCTAAAAATTATTGATCATACTAATCGTTTACTATTGATACCGAGGTTATCATCAAAGATCGGGTAAACGAAGCTCTCTAGAATTATATTTCTTAGGTACGCGTCTGTTCAATGAATTTACGATACTAATACTACCACACCAAAATTCTAATTGAAATTCGATAAAAAATGTATAATCACATTTATCATACTTACACTCTGAATTTAGTTAAAGGAGGAAATTGTAATTTTATAAGAAATTATGAACTATGAACCACCCTGTACCGGTTTTCATATTTGTTCGCAGTTTTCGTTGGATTGATAATGCTAGCGGCTGAAAAGATTTAAATTTGGGAGAAAATGTATATCTTACTATTCCCTATTCCTTATGTGGACTGCATTATATAACACAAAACTTTGGATCACCTGGTCAGAACATTAGTATCTAGCCTGCATATTGAAGAATGGCGCTATTCGCAAGATTCGTAATCTAAGTAGGTCACTAAATTATACTTTGAATCACATTCGAAATGTATATCTCAATATTTCTGGCTTAAAGGGATAATTGAAATCCGAACTATAATACCCTTGAATACATTTATTATTTCTATTTGCATTATCCTTACACATATTTGTGCCGTGCAACTCGTTACTCGTTAGATTAGTAGCAAGGTTATAACACAATTAAGTCATTTATAAAATAAACCTTAAAATGTATATCTCACTATTTTTGACTCAGGCTTCCCAACTATATGGAATTATGAACTACCCTGTACACTGCATTTGTATTTTGCTGGTATAGAATGAATGGACACACGCGCGCGCACGGGACACTCACAGCTGATCAATAAAATAATCACAAAATACAATATTTTGAACACTGCCCATTTGTCGACGTCACTAATCATTAACTGATAACTGGAATTTTAATTTATCATTTACTGTGTTGAGTCGCACAAATACTCCCCAGGTGCCAGTCGTGTTTTTCTTTCATCAGATTGACAAGAATTTGGAAATATTGGTGAAGTTGGATTTCGAGAAAGTCCAAGGCACAAAATTGGCCAAAATGCACGGAAGCGATATTATTAATCTTAATGTGGGCGGAACGAAGTAAGTTTCCGTTTTTATAATAAAAAATTCAATTGTTCTACGCGATGGCGGTATTATTATATTATATTATTATAGGGCGGCTTCACTGCACTGACACTATGGCTGATCGCGTAGAATACATGAAACAACCCAAGAGTTTTTGTATTATTTGTATATATTGTACACATTTTCAATTTTAACTGCCAAAATTTTTGAGAATATTTGCTCACTGTTTTTATTTTGACAGATAATGTTCAAATTTCGGTGCAATTGCTTGTATTTGAATTAATCATCTTCGTTTAAATTGTGATTTTCATTTTTTTTTTCCAGATTTAGCACGTCCTGGCAGACTTTGACCTGGGTTCCTGACTGTTTTTTCACTGCCCTCCTGAGTGGACGAATTTCTTCTATGAAGGATGAATCTGGAGCATTTTTTATTGACAGGGATCCTTCCTTATTTTCAGTGATCCTCAACTATCTTCGGAGTAGAGATGTTGACGTAAGTTTTGCCGAAATGTGCCAAACTGGTCAATGTTTACTCAAATAGAAATACTTAAAAAGTAATATAATAATTTAAGTAATTCCGATTCTAGTTACGGAGTGTGGACATGAGATCTCTTAGAAATGAGGCTGAATTTTATGGGATTACACCATTAGTCAAGAGACTGATGCTGGCGTGAGCAAACACACTTTAAATTGTCGTTTAGTTTTATTTATCCTGAAAGAAACGGAAATTAGGGATTATAAAAATTATTCTTTTTTCAGTGAAGATCTCAATTATTCTTCCTGTGGGGATGTATTGTTTTACGGCTATCTTCCACCTGCACGTAAATTTTCAAATAATTTTCAAAAAATAATGTCCCGTCCTTCATTTGTTTTATGATTTTGTACTATATTTTTATCCTATCAGCAATTCCTATTCTCAGCGATACTGTCTCGAGCAAAAGCGCACAACCAGCACAAATTCCATTGACACCTAAGAATCCTGTGACAATTTCCAATGAAGAACCTGCTGCCAAGCAGAATGCACCACCGATACCGCAACCAAAAGAGGGAACACCGAAACACACACCAGGTTAGTTTAATTTTGAGAGTAAATTTTAAGCAGTGATTTCAAAGTAATCATAAATGGTGTTAGGTTCTATCGTAAGAGTTCCTGAATCTTCACCAATTGTGCCGAGTCATAGTATCGGTATGAGTTCGGCAGCAGCCGTACCAATAACCCCAGCACAAGTGGCTGCAGCGGCAAGAAACGGACAACATTCCAGAAGTCCGAGTTCAAACGGAAATTCCGCCGCTAGTAGTACTTGTGGCAGTGTCGTTGGTGGAAGTGCGACCAGTGGTTACAATAGTTGGAATGGTTCAAGAACTAATGGACACTCTAGGGGGTCGTCTGTTGATGTCAGGCCTGTACAGTGAGTCCAGTGTAGAAAATTTCGGTTATTTGGGTTGTTTCAGTCTGGAAATCGTTTCTTATATTCTAGGCATTCGAGGAACGCTTCGTTCGATGCACGGCACTCTAGAAATTCATCAGCAGATTTGAACAAATATTTTCGGACGGAATTGTCAATTCTAAGTCAGTCTTCATGGGTGGATCCGATGCGAGTTCGAATCGTCCGGGCACATCAGAATTGGATTGCAGTGGCTTACGCGCATTTTGTAACTTGTTACAGGTTAGCCAATGTCTAATATTTCCAAGGAATATTTTAGATCAATATCGCAATACTACTATACCATTAAAATTCATGGCCCAAGGATTCTGTCTGTCTGTCTGACCGTCCGCCCTCTCACTATACCCCGGTCTTTGCAGTGAAATGGCTTTCCCTTCTGCCTTACTTCCCTAGATGGATGTATGTAGGAAGTTGAATTAGGTTCATTTATACATGTATTACATTTATTTTTAGGCTGAAGGACTCTTCCGGGTGGCAATTGATTTTTACAAGTCCACGTGTGGAAAATATGATTGATCGTCTTGCAATTAATGCGAAACTAGGCCCTGGACAGCCCTCGAATAACCCGGCACCAGAAACATTTGCAAAAATGGTGGCAATTTCTGCAGGGCAAGTTGTGTACATGTGGGGAGTTTCAGACGAGGGCAATCGCACCGATATTGGTGAGGGTTTCGAAAATAAAACTGTGCATGTACATAAACATAAGTGATAATTATTTAAACTGTGATTTATATTTTTTCTAGGCCGATTTTCCTTGCCAGTGCCAGTAGAATTTTTATTTTTTATCGGAACTCAACTGGTCGCCTTGTCACAAAATGGAAAAATCGGTAATTTCATTTTTTTAATTTCTTTTTTAATCCTTGATTGACCAACCAATATAATGTATTACTTTTCAGGAGTTTGGCATTCTATGACTCAACATGTTCTTGTTCAGGACATCGTTCCTATTTCATCATTTGATACGGCAGGATCCTTCCTACTTTTGGGTTGCAACAATGGGGCTATATCATACATTGGTAAGAATCCGAAATTTCATTCATTAAGGGTCATTAGGATATTTTGAAAGTGTTCATTAATTTGTAATTATTTGTATAATATTTTTTAGACATGCAAAAGTTTCCATTGCGAATGAAGGACAATGATTTGCTCGTCACAGAGCTCTACAGGGATCCATCTCGAGAGCCCATTACTGCAATTTCCGTGTATTTAACTCCGAAAACAAGTATGATTTTGTGATTTTCTTATTTTGATTAGAGCTCTGACTTTAACGTACCGTATTCGTATTAGAATTAGCAATTATATTTCGATTTAGGAAGACCCTCCCTAAATAGGAGCTGTGATATATTTGGCGTCTTAAATAATTAATAGAATTTAACGTTAGATAGACCGTAGCTTTGTAAACGCAGTAAATAATTTTCTCTTGTATATTTTCAGGTCTCTGTGGAAATTGGATAGAAATTGCTTACGGCACTAACTGTGGAATGGTTAGAGTTATCGTTCAACATCCCGAGACAGTTGGGTTAGTTAGAACATATTCCTTGACTTTAGACTTTAAGTCACAACTCCATTTTATTTTCATCACGATTTACGACTACAATTAATATCAATGATTTCCCAATTTTACTGCAGACATGCTCCTCAGCTCTTCCAAACATTTACAGTGCACAGGAGTCCGGTGACGAAAGTTAAATTGAGTGAAAAATATTTGGTGTCAGTTTGTAGTGAGTACAATCATGTGAGAAGTTGGACGATGACGAGATTTCGTGGGATGAGTAAGGAATTACGTTCTTGTAATTTGTGATTATAGTTAAAGTCCGGCTTTATCAGCATATTTTACATTTTTTAGTTTCAACTCATCCTGGATCAACTCCACTCTCATCTTTCAAAATTGTTGCATTAGAAGGACTGGAATCAAGCACATCATTTGGAGCTGGGAACGATTGCGGTAAGGCCGAATATATTAGAATTAAAGTTTCCAGTCTTTATTTGAAATAATTATCGTAATACCTTTTCGGATATATTTGTCCAGGTCCATACGGTGAGCAAGATGACGAGCAAGTATTCATTCAGAAAGTTGTACCCGAGACAGATGAGCTGTTCGTCAGATTGGCTTCAAACGGAAAACGGTTAGAAATTAATTGTAGTGTGTCATAAATATTTTTTGATTGTTCGGGGACCCCTTTTGAATTTGTTTGACCTGTTATCTAGAATTTGCACGATTCGATCAGTGGATGGAACAACAATAACATCATTTTGTGTCCACGAGTGTGAGGGTTCCAGTCGAATGGGTTCTCGCCCAAGACGTTTCATTTTCACCGGACATTCGAGTGGAGCAATCCAAATGTGGGATTTGACGACAGCTTTGGATTTTGCGACGAAGGGAGAAAATGGTAGGTTATGAGTTGAAATAAAAATATATAAAAATATAATCAAATCAAATCTTGATCAGAACTAATTGTTAATTTTTTACAGTAGCAAATACTGGAATTGGAGGACCTACTCCTGAGGAACTTCTTCGACTGCTTGATCAGTGCGATTTGAGTACATCCCATGCTTCCACACCTTGCCCATCTCCTTGTCCGTCTTCAATTTCACAGAATCGTTTGAAAGCGTCCAATGTAGCATTTTGGTCTCAACAACAGCGTCATCAAGAAAACGCTAATCAATCAGAACAATCTGGTGAAGCCACACCTACTTCAACAGCTTCTTCAACAAATACGACTTCTGCAAATCCTCCCAGCATTACAACCGAACCATTGTCCGTCAACACAGGCAGTCCAGTCAGAAAAGTTTAAAAAAATCCAAAAGCTTTCAACTATTCCTATTCTAGTGTTCCAATTTAATGATCAGTGTTTTCCACACACATTTATTCAAACGAAGTGATTAATTAACAAGCAAGCAGCCTTAACAAATTATTAATTGAATCAATCCACATATATATAATTATCTTAGTTAAATCCATTGTTTTTGCTTGCGTTTGTAAAGGAAATTATTGCACAAATTCGGTGCTCGTGAGAATGAAAAATATCCAAAATCCAGATCACGCATAATGAATTAATTAAAACTATTCACATAAAAGTGAGTTTGTTTAAGGTGGTATTAAAAAGTATTCTCTTTGGAGTTAAGGACACTCACTGATAAATCAATGTGACGTCTTTGATGCTTACCTATGTTATTTGAGCTATGGCTGTGAGTTGGTGACTTAAATAAACATTTATTCAATCCAATCAAAAATGATTACACGACTTCGACTAATTGGTCTTGGTGGATTTTGTTAGCCCATGGTAAGTCGTTGCTGTAAAGTGATGGCTCAGTCATTGACCTCACTAGGAGCACCCATAAGATTAGACCTCCGATAAAGCATACGATACTTGCCATTCTCTGTCTCGGTGGCAATTCCATCACAGCCCCAAAATCAGGAACACCCATGTGGTTACAAAAAGAATGTACCAATATGGGGGCGATGAGATGTCCTGAAAAAGAACCATAACATGTATAAGTGATCAGACAGCGAAGTGAAAAAAGCCACCCTTAATACTAAGCTCAGAAACCGCTTTCATTTACACTTTGATACTTTTCCTTTGAACAGCTCAAAATTTGAATTTGAATTTAGATTTGTCTTTGATCTTTTGAGACGCTTGAGAGATTACGCTACGCACCTGTTCTGAGGAATAAGTAGGCTGAATAAGCTCCAAAGATGGATGTGTATCCAAATTGGAATCCTGGATGGAAATGAAATTCAAATAATATTTTGGAAAATGAGAATTGCGATGTTTTTTGAATTTGAATTCTAAATCTTACCTGCAGAAATAAGCGCATTTGCGACAGGAATGCCTTCACGGATTTGTTCCCCTATGTGATGTAAATGAGCCGTTCCGAAGAATATTGGACAGATGAAAATGGCTTTCTTTGGTTCCACGCAATGAATAATAAGTGCGAGCATACATGAGCGAAATGTAAATTCTTCAGAGATTGGAGCCATAACATAGTTTCGAATGAATATCAGATCTGTGAAGTACATGGGCCAACGTCTGTACTCTGGAATACACGGAAGAAACAATTTCAAATTGATAAATTATTTAGATTTGATACTCACTCGATCTGGACGTGTGCTTTTGAAAAATCTACTTCACTCTACAACATAATTTGTTTTCAAATACCTGCGTAGAATGGAAAAAATCCATTGAAATACAGAATAGTGATTGGACCGAGGAATAATATTGCAGTAAGTAGCAGTGGCACTACAATGGCCGTCGCAAATCCAGCAAATCGTATCCCCAAGATTGTCCATAGAGAATGATCCTGACAAAATGTAAAAGAATAAAGCGATGATTGCATTGAAAATGACACGATCCAGCACCATGGGATTCCACTCAAATTTTATGTACATTCTTGTCATAAAATTTTACGAAGCCTTTTCGAAAAATAAGACGGCAAATTGCGGTAGGAATACGTAGGATTCACCAAAGCCTTGCGATAGACCATGTCGCAAAGTGCCCCGTAAATTCCTGCCATCCTAAAGCTTACCTACAACATGTTTCACTTCGCCCCGTAATTATCTATCTTGGCAGGATATCTTGTAACTGTATTTCCCGGAGTGATATTTTTTGCTAAGTGCGATGTGTCGGTTATGACACCGATGACCTCAACTGAATTCAATTTGCTTTAAGGTGACGCGACGTCACAACTGGGCCTATTTCCATCTCTAAAATCTTGCGTCTTTAGCTCAAATGCTTAGTAGTGGGAGGTCTAGTTCTGCTGTACTTTGGTAGCAAAAGTAGATTTATCGGGTTTAATAAAAATTACTTTTAAAAGTACATGAGATCTGATGGAATGAAAATTACGGTAGAATCCCACGGAGGCAGGGATATTTTACTTATCAAATCAAAAGTATTTGAAAATATTTTTTAGGCAAAATTAATGTCTTCACTTACTACGAGGAGGGATTTGTCCATGAAATGGTAAACAAAAAATGGTGAGAGACATGATACAATCGTCACACTCAAGAAACGCTTCTTTATCGTTGACGGGTGCTTTCTGAAATTCAAAAAAAAAAAAAAACATATTGCTCGAAAAATGTTCCATGATAATATTATGGTATAACTAACAATATAAGAAACGACAGAAGAATTATCGGGCAACATTTTATTTGGGACGGTTATAACCCTATAAAGTTTATAAGCGTCAGCGAAAGTGCCGTCAAATAAAAATCCATTGTCCATGTATCTCTGCCGCTGATTTAAGTGACAGAATTTTCAAAATAATGCCGATACAATTTTCAGAAATATTCGTGAATAC